>JAVJIF010025802.1:0-27115 GCA_038442645.1 Agave tequilana | reverse complement strand
TAAGATCAAATATGGTGTGTAAACTAAGAACCATGAGTCCAGGATCATTGCGTGTCCCAATCATCGTGTAGTTTTGCCACTGTTAAACATGTGGAGCATGTAATATTATATATCAAAAAGAATGTGTCAACATTATCATTAATTTTCACAATTCAAAACAGCTCCACGTGAAGCATGTAAGATTATACTAAAAAGAACAAGTCAGCATTATCATTAATTTCTTACATGTAAATCAAAAAAAAAATATGAGTGTTTTAAACCCACCTATCCTTACATGCTGATCGACACAACCAAAAGACTTCAAAAGTTAAACAGGTAAGCCTAAAAGGGAGGGAAAAGAAACTTCACAGGAAAAGACAAGGAACTAAAGAATAGTTGAGTCTGAATTATACAGTAGAGTCAGTTATAATACTAAACATGCTTCTATTCTAATGGAACTGCCATCTTGACATTATATTTCCAATGATTCCACGATGTAACATATTTCTGAAATATTTTCTTATGTTATTACCCATTAGGTATTAATATAATGATTCCACGATGTAACATATTTCTGAAATATTTCCTTATGCTATTACCCATTAGGTATTACAATACAATCTTTAACCCTCTTTGAGATGTAGGTCTGAGCGCCTGAATGTCACATATCGCTTAGTATGTCACATATCGGTCTCTTCAAAGTAATCATGAATCATGAGAACATGTAGGATATAATCATCTGTAATAAATTACTGGATAAATAAGAAAATTTTAATCCATGAAGGTTTTTGAAAAAAAATGGATTTTTCCCATTACTCGCATTATTATCCTTCAGCCATCATGATTTGTCTCCTAATAATCACGACTACTTCAAAGTGAATCATGTAACGGATTGAGTAATATATGGAATCATGGGCTTAATATTGATGTCTTCTCCAGTACACAGAATACATCCAAGTAACATAATCCTCTCAAAAAAACATTCAACGAATATAATAAAGAACGAGGATGGAGAGAACAATGACGGCGAACCAAAGTACCTTCCAGTTGAGCCATATGCAAATACAGTTGCATTAAGACCTTGAACAACCCCAGCAATTGGTGAGGAAATATTTCTATAAACATCCTGAGAATCAACAGTAGAAAATTTTAGAATTTATCAAGCCAACACAATAAATGAACATAATATTTTTGAGATTCGTTGGTGTTTACATCAGTTGATGCTAATTCTAATCAAAGCCTAAAGCGGTTACCGATGGTCGCTTTGGTAAGTACAAAAATTGCAATGAGTCTACCAAGTGGCTTCATATGGAACCAGACACATGATGAAATTTTAATTTCATGATTAGCAGAAAACATTCTCCCACATCTATGGGATCCATGCATGATCCTAAAGGTTAGAGTCAGATACAAGTCACTCAACCAGAATGTGTCCTAAACTCACTACTTTGTAATACGGTAATGCAAACATGGTAAATACGCTTGCCACATGCACAGTGGATATGGCAATTTGTAAAATAATCTCGAGTTTTGAATGTACATCATTTTACTTCCACTTTTTCATAAAACTCAGTACGAGTTGTCAAAAATCTGTTTATTGAACAAAAAGACCAAAGTTATGCCTTAAGCTCAACATAAATTTGATCCAGATAAGACTCGAAATGTGTCAAGTTATTTCAATGCAGAATGTATCATATGGTGTGTTTGTTTTTGTTGAGAACATTTACCAGTCCGACTGATGACTCAGAAATGCTCATTCATCATAATTATTGAATGGCTGGGCTCAACATGGAATATCTCCTGTCATCCTGGTACATCTACTATCTTATTTGTCTCTAGAGGAGATTTGTGTTCTTTTCGATTTACAACATTACAAGTAGTTAATGCAATCTTAGGATACATTGCAGCTGAAACTTGGATGAGAAAATAAACCATTTTCTGAACAAGAATACGGATTTTTTTTTCTTTTTTTTCTTTTTTAAAGAAGAATGAAAGGAAAGGATTCCCCTGTGTTTCATTAATAAGCAATTAACAAAACAAGAGTACATGGGTTGAGAGAAAATGGATTCTTATTGCTTGCATTCTCTAGTTCTACAAAGAATCCTGTTCTGCATGTCAAAACAGTACTAATTGTGCATGTTCTGGTTATTTAGCTTCAACCCTACACTTGCTTTCTTTGCAACAATCACACTTCACCGGATATGGAAAAACATTGTGCAATGCATTTAGAAACATCAATGTCATTTTACTTGACACATTTCGAGCCTTATCTGGATCAAATTTAAAAAATGCTCTTAAGAAACATAAACTCCACTATCTATTCTCCCCCTTAAAATCATTAAAACAAAAATGTCCAGCATTCATTTGAAAGAAATCACATGCGGAAAAGCGCTTTGAAAACGAATATGAGTTGCAAAATAACTAAGGGAATGACAAGTGTTTCCAAGCTCATATATGAATTTATGTTGGAGCTTAAGGCATAACTTTGTATTTGTTCAATAAACAGATTTTTGACGACTCTTAATGAGTTTATGAACAAGTAAAAGTAAAATGATATACATTCAAAACTCGAGATTATGCTAATTTTAAACATTGTAAATTTTATATGTAAAAGACATACCCCATTGGTACATTCAGGTCCAAACACATGATCAAAACTGTATCTTCTCTCTTTTGTTCGATTTTGGATCCGGTCAAGGTAGTCCTTCGACAAGTCAGGGTCCAAAACAACTAAACCCTGTAATTTATGCATCATCATGCCATCAACCATCAACAAGTATGCTAAAACCAAAATTGGTATATCTAAGTTTTGAAAGGGGAAAAATAATTCTCAAACCTTATCATCAGTAACTTGAATGATATGTCGGCTCCGCCGCCGCTCTGCGTCTGCCAACGGTCTGCACTTCACAGCCACCTACAATCAATACAGAAGAAGGATGAGAAAAAGGCACATAACAAGCAAAGTTAAAATTTCACCGGAGAACTCACCAACAGAGTCGCTGTCTGCTTTGAGGCCGGTGCTCTAATGCTAGGCATGACTGGATCGTTCACTTATCTCGAAATTCTTCTCTCTAAATCATACACAATTCTAATAATTTCTCTCGGAGCTGTCTACGAAAGGAAAATATTTATTAACTAACCTAGACAAGATTTCTCACACCTCCCTCAACCCGTAAAAAGCAACTATTAACTAAATCAATGGCAATTCCAATATTTGCCTTTGAAATTGTCCCAAAATCCACGCCAATCACTACTACAGACCTTTCAATCCCTGCACACCGAGCAATCAAAGCAGCAAAAAACCCCACTGCATTTCCATCAGGAAACTGGCGAAACTTCCAAGTGCGTAGAAGCAAACATTAGAAACTAAAATCCAGCTCTTGCACTTGGAATCCTGCACCACACGATCAAATTACATTCCAAACTTGTCGGGGAAAAAAAATCCCACCTTTGTATCCAAAATGCTGAAATTCTTCCAAATTGAACCCTGAACCATCAAACTAATCACAGATTCTCCCAGCATTCTCGTCAAGAACCTCACCGAGCTAAACGAAAGCCGCAGAAGCCACCATTAAACACTAAATCGAACAGTCAAACTCAAAATCTCCAGCTCTACTGCATACCAAACTACAACGAACTCCATTAGAACCCCATCCCAAGCTCCACCGCTCTCTCTTCAATCAACCGCGGAAGCTCCCAAAAGCCCTAGCCCAAATATCCCCAAATCTCGCACCAGCCAAAATCGAACTCCTACAGAAGAAACCTGAAAAGAAGATCCAAAAATCACCGAAGAAAAACCCGCGCACAAGATCCTGTCAGCGAAACGCCACCGACATGGACATCCAAAACAAGGACGGTTTTCTAGCGCATCAGCACGAACAGCTGCCGGGGGCTCAGTTTAATTTTTCAGGTTGTTTCTTTATTATTCTTTTAATTGAGGAGGGTAGAGAGCGCGTTCCCGTGCTTCGCGGAGACGCTGACCGCCGTCAAGTGCGGCCGTGGGGGACAGCGAGAGGCGGGACGGATTGAATAAGATCTGGTCGTCGCTCGGTGTCGGGATTCGACGCTCGCAAAAGATTTGTGTCAGTCGAATTTAAATAATCACCGGTGCCTCGAACGTGTGGACCTGATCCAACGTACTTAATCGACTGCTTTATTCGTTTTATTTACGAAACTACCCTCCTGTTAAAGCGCGCTACTTGAGTAGTGGATAACGGCATTTGGTATTAATGAAATTGTCTCGTTAAACTTGAGGGTATTTCAGTCACAAGAGAAAGCTCAAAACTCTACGTGACTACGTGCCCGCCCTTTATGCACCTGAAAATGAAACCGCGCTACCACGGAAGAGACTGAAACACTGCCACGTAAGCCAATCAAATCGGAACGGGGGTGGCGTGGGACCCGCGAAATCAGTGCCTCAAGCGAGTTTAAGGCCGGAGATGGAAGCGCGTAGGCATTTATTTCGGTCATTTCTGGGGCAGTTGGTGGGCTGGACCCCCACGAGCCAGCTGTAATTGTCTCTGGTTGGCGTGGGCCCGTCGGTTCTTCTCCTGTCTCTGCTGCCAATGGGCCCCACGTGTCTCGCAGACCCGCGCGTGCAACTGCGTTTTATTTCATTTGCATCTAAAATGAGAATTATTGTCTCAATTACTTCAATTTAATGAAAATTTTAAATTTAATTAAATTTAACGAATTTATTTCTTTTTCTCTCTTGGCCGGCAGGACCATAGGCTGAAGAGGGAAATGGATATGCTCCTTGGTGCGCTCGAAACTTTGTCTAAAAAATCTACTGACAGATTTTGTAAGAAAATAAAGTGTTTTCTCACTTGAATTATGTTCGGTTAGTACAAACATATATGGACAAGACGCTTGAAGTGTCCTACTTGTGATTTCAAACTGAAAAAGTAAAGTTCAAATTTGCATGACTTGATATCAAGTCACATTCAAATTGAACTGGAGCTTCCTTTTTTCCCAGTGAGGACTAGATGGCATTTCCTTGAAATTAAAATGTAAAGTGTAGATCCATTTAATATAGTAGATTGGGTTTATGTGTTATTTTTTGGTTTGATACTTAGATCAATTATGAGGTTGTTTGGTTCCTCGAAGAGGAAGGAAGAGAGAGAGGGAAAACAAACACAATTTTTGTCTTGAAAGAAGGGAGAGGAAGAGAGCTACAACTCTTCTTCGTGTCAAAATGGATAATGCTATTCATACTGTTAGTATTATGACAAGTGGGGGCAACTATGAAAGTAGACCCCATTTACCTTACTTGTCATACTTAGTATAACTAACATTTTTCTGTCAAAAATGTGACGAAGAGAAACGAAGAAGAAAGGGAAATATATAGTCCACATCAGCGTCATAATCACCCTTCCTCTTCAGATTTCATTTCATGATCAAACAAACATTTAAGCTGAGAAAATAACCTCTATTCCTCTCTTTTGAGTGAAAACAAACATGCTCTGTCTAAAAGAAGGAAGGGAGAAAAAACTTCGTCATGGGGTGTTTGGTTGTAAGGAAGTGAGCAGGAGTAAGGAAATTGGGAAGTGTAATTGCTCATTTACCTATCTATCCAAACACCGAAAAAGGAAAATAAGAAAATCTATTTTTCTTTTCTCTTCTCTCTTTTACACAACAATTTTCTCACTTCCAGAGTGCGACGTTATTTTATGGTCACGTGAATCTCATTTTAATAAGTTATAGCACAAAACAGTTAATTTTTTGGTCATATAAATCTCACTTGCATTCTAATTACAGTCCGTTTTTTATTTTTTCTTAATTAATTTTTATTTTAATAATATTTTGCGGTCAACTTTGTGGTCAACTTTTCCACTTTCACTTTCACATTACCATATAAACACTGAAAAAAGACAAAATATTTTTCAAATTACACTTTCTAAAAATATCCAAACACCAAAAAACTTACTATCCAATTCTCAAGTTTCAAAGGGAATTATTACCACTTCCTCACCCGTTCATTTCCTCACTTCCACCCTTAAGCAAACAATATCATACAAAATGAAAACTACTATTGTACAAAAACTGTAATAGCTTATCAAAGAAACTTTCATTCCCCGGCCTAGTTAGGTGTTGTACGTCACCGTGGCTAAAAGATTCTCTCCCCCACAATGTTGGTCATTTAGCTCAACAGTAGAGCAAAGGCATGCTTTTTGAACGTTGTGTGGACAGGAACAACTCCCAAGTGATAGAATGGTTGGTAATATATTTTATGTATGGTTTTCAAATTGTCCCCTCAACTTGAGCATTGCAATCAACTTGCCGCTTCTTTTTTTCCTCACTTTTTGTGGTCAACGAGTTCGAGCGCTCTTATCTTCTTTTCCGCAATTTACGTCCCTAACGACGGTAGAAACGTACGGATTCGGGTCTATTTGATAATGAAAAAGGTGATTAATTAAAATTAGATATCAAAATAAAGATGATTATGCTTTAATCTGAGAATAAGTGCAAAGACTAACTATAACTATCTGAATAATACTAGATGACTGTGATAACAACATTTCATAAATTTTGACATGTTCATGATACTATTAGGGGCCGTCTGTTTCGCGTAAAACTCCGTAATTCGTAAATGACTTACTACCCAGTTACAACTACGGCGTTTGTTTGGACCGTAATTCGTAAAAGACTTACGTAACTCAACTAACACTCACTTGCAACCCAGTTACCACTCACTTACAGCCCAGTTACAGTTAATTTTGTGGTCATACAAATTTGTATTATTTTTTTATATTAATATTAAAAATTTTAATATTTAACTTTTTTAATATTTATTTGCAGTATTAAAACTTTTAAATCACCAAAAGTTAATTTTGTGATCAACTTTTTCACTTACGACTTATACATTACGACAACCAAACACCGTAAAGCACAATACACTTTCCCACTTTACAATTTTATATTTCAAACCAAACACCATAAAATTTACATACATGTAACTCATTTACAATTGTAAAAGATTTTATCAATTACAACTACGAATTACGGCCAGTTACGACAACCAAACAGACCCTTAATGTATGATAATTTATCATATAGCGTATAATAACACGTAGAAATATGAAAGATTTCGGGTGGTGTTACTTCCAAACTTCTACTAACAGTGGCAAAATAGTTGTGCATGATGTTCTTTGTTGCGCCAGAGGACCACAAATGTCCAAGGGCCCACATCAGAAACATTCACTTCACAAAACCCCAACTTATCACTTGTTTTACAACCAAAGCTCTATCAATAGTAAATCAAACGGTTAGCTCACGGGAAGTCTGAAGTTCAAATGAGTAACAACTTTTCTTTGCATCCAATTAAATAAAGATGTAAATGATAAATAAAACAATAAATGATAGCAATGACAAAAAGTAAAAAACTATATATAAGAAATAAAAAAGACTAAAAATCTAAGATAAAAAAAGAAGAGGAAATTTAAAGAAAAGGAAATTTTCGCTGTCATCGCCTACTTTCATTCGTAATCAAGAAAAACCAGAAACCCCATCCTTCTTATTCACTACAGCCTCATCCACGTCAGTATAAATTGGTTTATCTCAACCACTATTTTTTTATATATCTTCTTTTCTTCGTTTACCTTTCTCCATCGTTCCAGACGTTGCTCTCTCCCCAACTTTGACCCTACATGTAGAGTAATTCGCGAATCAACCTACGCGAGATCACCGTGGGGGTTGAAAGGCGGCGGGCAGCCCCCTCCCGGGAGTCTCAAAGGGTGAAACTCTCGGACTATTTTTTTTTAGGGACTGACCTTTTACAAATTTCGTTTGTTCGTGCTCGCGATGAGTTGAGTTTTGTCTGTGTTTGTGATCGATATGGTTTTTAAATCTGAAAAGCATTAAGCATCATTCGATGTCAGTGATCCGGAGTCTGCTGATGATGTTGATGCTGGTATGAGAACTGCGACTCATGATTATAGTTTTTTGTTAGAAAACTACGACTATGATCGCACTCCTTTTATTATTTAAAATTAGGACATTTTTTTTGAGGATTGCGATTGTTATCGCAGTCCCAATATATATTGAAAATTTATGTTTATGTAAGGGTTGCGATCATGATCTCGATCCGAATAAAAAACCAATATAAGATAAATTTTTTTAGGACTGTGCTCATAGTCGCGGTCCTCATCCTATAAAGACTCATAAACGTGAAATTTTTTTGAGGCCTATCCTAATAAAGAGGAGTACAATCACGGTCGTAGGCTCATAAAGACTCAGAAACATGACATTTTTGATAATAAAGATTGCGATTATAGTTGCAGTCTAATAAAGACTCAGAAATAAGATATTTTTTATGATGACTGCGATCATGATCGCAATCCTCTATATACTAGCAGTCCATTTTTTCGAAGCGGTCCATTTCTTCGAAGCGATTTACTTCGGGACATTACGTTTTTCGTTGCCGAGGAGCGCTTCTGTGTTTGACACGTGGGCACAGCTGCTTGATTTAAAAACGGAGATGACTGTAGCGAATTAAAATATAAAGTTAATTTTTTTCTAATTACAATTTAACACGGGAGCTGTAACGAAATCCCCGAAAGAAAAGCTATGAGATTATTATCACTATTAGGGTTTCAAATGAGTCAGATTTGAACCAAATCTACATAAAATCCAAATCCAAATTCAATGAGAGAAATTTTAATACGGACACAATATGTATTTTTGGATCTCAATTCCGCCAAAATTTTCACGTTTGGTTTCAAGTTCAAAATTTTCTTCTAATCCCCCAACTTGACTCAAGTATAATATGCAAAGTAAACCTAACCGAATGCTATTTGTGCCCCTCCAATAAAACAAAAAAACCCAGCACCCAAACAAAAGTTGGGTTGACTTTTTGGAGCCCTACAACAACACAACTTTTAAGTGAGGACGTTAATGGGCCTGGGCTTGAGTGGGCCTTGGGCTGGCTCAGACCCCAGACGCAAAATATTTGAAGTCTTGAATTCTGTCCCAATCCTAACCTGGGGTCTTACTCAAGCCAGTCTTACCTGTCGATTTTGGGGCCGGCATAGGGCCTCTATTTGAACTCTAAGACTATTTTAAAATTAAAGAAAAAAGAATCATTTATATTTTTTGTCTTGCTTATTTCTCTTAAAAAACTCTTTCTTAGATTAAAAGTTTTTTGCTTTAACTTTTAAAATTTAAATATATTGTAAGATAATATCAAATGACACTGTAATCAAAACCGACCAAAGGGAGGTTTTCTCTTGTGACGCATATAAAAACTTTGTCCGTCTGTTCATTCGTTTTCATCTGTGAGAGAGAGCAACATCAACCCCCCTTTCTCACTCTCTTAGCCCCCTTCTTTCTCCTTCCTTCGCGATGGTACACCAGTAGTAATATTAATGGAATCATTGTCGTATTTGATATTAGATTTGGGCCGAGTTCAGGGCCCCTCGATCCGTCCCCCGACCCATTATCATCCTTCATATAATCTATTTTCCGGACCAACGTCTCGAGCCCAGCTCAGGCAAATTATTGGGCTTGTCCAGGCTGCCAAAGGAATTGGGCCTGTTTCTTAGTTTTTTGTTTATTGGCCCCACCCGAGTCCAATCCAGTCCCATCGTCATCCGAACACGCTCTCAGATTCGCTAGTCAATCCCATCCAAATCCGCTTTCAAAATCCATCCCTCCCTCAACTCTCCTCGTGGCGGCAACTCCGTCCAAGTGAATCCTACCCCTTCCTGCTCTCTCTCCCCCACCCCACCCCAGCTCCGATGGCGGCAGCATCCGCCGTTAGGATCTCCGTTGGGGCCCACAATCTCCGCTCCAAAACCCTTCTCAATTTCCACTCCTTCGCCCCGAAGCGAAGATCCCTGTCCTTCGCCCCCAAACGCCACAGCCTCACCTGCGCCGTGCTCACCAAGCCCGAGCTCAGCGTCAAAGAGGAAGGCCGCCCCGAAACCCTAGATTACAGAGTCTTTTTCCACGACTCGGCGGAAAAAAAGGTTTTTTATCTCCTTTTCTTTTCTTTTTATTTGGTGAATGGATTGGCTTCCTGAATTTGGGAATTTTGGGGTAGGTTTCTCCGTGGCACGACATCCCGTTGAAATTGAAGAATGGGACGTTCAATTTTGTGGTGGAGATCCCCAAGGGAACTAGCGCCAAGACGGAGGTTGCCACGGAGGAGCCTTATACGCCCATCAAGCAGGATACGAAAAAGGGGAAGCTCAGATACTACCCGTGAGATAGTTTGCTCTTTGGCTCTGTTGTGCAAGCTTATGACTCGTGCATAAAGATTTCATCTTGAATTTTAGCTCATTATTTGACAGATCGATGCCAAGAGTAAAAAAAATAAAAATAAAGCAAGATATAAAGCCAGATGCTATGTCTGACGCACTGGTTTAGTAGATGGATATCGAGAAAAAATTTATGTACTGATAAAAACTATACATATAAAAGCTCACATTACGAGGCATTTCATCTGTGTTTTTTTTTAATGTCACGAGAAAGATTTTTAGTGTGTCATATAGTATTATGTCTTCATCAACTTAACTGGAAGATATGACACAATGTAATTATACAACAAACCAGCAGCATGGAGCCTTTATCCCAAATTCACAGAATTAGAATTGGCTGCTGAATCTGTTTCTTAGTTCATCTGTGTTAAGAGCAAAGTTCAAATTAGCAGGTACAATTTCCATGACTGACAATTGCTATATCTACCACGGCATTTTCCTTGCCCCATTTTTAGTCATTTCAAGTTATATGTGACTCTTATAAGGGTTATATGTTCTCCTCAGTAGAACTCAACTTAAGGTCCTTCGCTTCAAGCCAAATCATGTCAAAATTCTGTACTTTTGTGGTTGATGGGGAACATTCTGTACTCTAATGTAATAATATAATAGATCTAAAGCAAGTATTTTTGTGATTACCTAGGATTGAATTGCTTTTAATAAGAAGTCATGAGACTGCAGTATATCTAACTATTTCAGTTATGTGATAAATGTACACAATATTAAAATTTAAAAGTAGGGTCTGGCTGCTGGATAAAGGCCATATCCCAATGTGGCATGCCGCATGGGAAGATTCTCCAGTTAGTGTGAGTGATTGTATATTTCCTATCATTGAACTATTTTCTTGTACATAAACCAAGAAGTGCAAAAATGAGAATGATGAGGCGGAGTGGAGGAAAATTGAAGTTAAGACAGTATATTATATTGAGCTTACGCTCACAATGGTTGTTGGTGAACACTAACTTTCTAATTTCCTGTCCAAAAGGTCACTCTTGAGCGCCAGCTCAAGATACCTGAAGAACTTGTATTTGCAGTCTGCTGATGCATAAAATGCTCTCTGGATTTCCTTAAAATAAATGCTTTCTGGAGCAGAGGGGCCAGAAGCCCCACAGTGGCATCGAACAAAGTTTGTGCTTTGGGTTGGGCTGCATGTAACGCCTTGCTCTCGAAGTGTACAAGGCCATGGGCTTCTGGCTGATTTTTTCTTTCTCCTCTCCCTTGAACGATTTTAGAAGGGGCAAGTCCATTGCTACATTTTATGTAACGTACATAGGCATAATGAAGTTTCTCTTCTACTGAATTTTATTTGGAGTTCTCTGGATATTGGCATTGTTTATGAATTATGTAACTTGTAATCTTTTAACTAAAACTTATAAAGAAAAATGAGGTTACACAGCCAATGCCTGTGTCTTGTCCCAGAAGTGGATAACTGGGTCCTACCAATCTCTCATGCTTTTCATTTTCACACAATGCTTTTGCATCAAAATCTCTGATTCTTAAAATTATTGAACATGATTAGCATCTGACCTGGTGGCCAAATTCTAGAATTATAATTATTGTTCATTTTGTGCTTTACATCTCTTTCACTGTTCTTTCCTGTTTGAAATTCTTTTATTAGACGCAAATCATTCATTAACGACAAACAAATTCCTTTGCATGTTTCTGGTATAGAAACATTTATCTCTGTGCTTTTATTAAGAAAGTCTAGTGAACCTTCTTTCTTTTACCACTATTACTACCATCAGATTTGTTTATATATTCTTTTCGGGCATGAGTGCAATTATGCGTCCAACTGCTTATACTTCGGATGCACCGCTATCAGATACAATATAAATTGGAATTATGGGTTGCTTACGCAAACATGGGAAGACCTGTCTTTTGCCAGTGCAGAAGCTGAAGGGGCATTTGGGGGCAATGATCCAGGTATTTTCGACAGATCTATCTTGTTTCTCTAACGCTGATCATGCTTAGACTTGCTAAATAGGTGTGATGCTTATTCTCTTTGTTTTCTTTAGTTGATGTTGTTGAGATAGGCGGTGCTCCGGCTAAGATCGGTGATGTTCTGAAGGTCAAGCCTTTGGGAGCTCTAGCCATGATTGACGAAGGAGATCTGGACTGGAAGATCATTGCAATTTCATTGGATGATCCTAAAGCTTCACTTGTAAATGATGTGGATGATGTTGAGAAGCATTTTCCGGTAACTTGACATTCTCATCCATTTATCTCCTTGCTCTTGGATTTTTGTAAAATCAGAGAGGCTTCAAGTACTCTATAACCCTGATTGTAGGAATTTCCTACAATCAGGAATTCCAGCCAATAGTGTATTGGCCTATCGCAAGAGGGCAAGAAATCCCAAACATTGAGAAAACGCGGTCAACTTTCACTTCTTTCCTTATTCTTCTCTGTGACATTCTGTTTCTTATCTTTTTGAATAAGAAAAGAACCACACTGATTGGGTAGTTTTCACTTTTCAGCCTCAAATCTTCTGCAGCTTCATATCGTCTAAAATATCCATTCCTGTTTTCACTTGTACAACATGGATTCTTTGTCCTTGTCTCTCTACTCCTCTATTTTATCTCTTAACTCTTCTTGTTTTAACTTGCCTAACTTGCTTGGGCATACAACTGATAATCCAAAGTCCAATTAATAAACAATGAATTTGAAACATACAGGTGTTTTGGCAGACCTATTGAATCATGTGCTTTGGGATTGATTGGTAGGTTCTGACTCATTTAGCATTGTGTCTCGACCTTTGTAATTGAGTTTAGCAAACCATACATATCGGTAAAGTTTGATAGTGTCCTTTTTTGGAGAAGGAATCACGAGTTTTGTTTTTTTTCTTTTTCGTTTTCCTCTTTTCCTTTTTTCAGAAAGATAAGAAAGAGAGAATAAGGAACAGGATGAAACTTGATGGCATTTTCTCCATGTTTGGGCTTTCTCTTTCCAAGCCATATGTGATGTGAAACGGGGTGTGTGTGTCATGTAGGAAGTCAGTGATATGATCAAATTCGCTATGTTTCACCAAATAGAAAGGTTTTCGACAGGAAAACAACTAGCAGTGTTACAAATGGATTTAAATAAGATTGCAAGCGTAGTTTTGAACATCTCTAATCTTAACAAATTTAAAAATAATAATCATGCATGATTGCGATAGTTCTCTTCACAATATTAAGATAAGCAATTCACAAATTAACAGATTCACACATCTCACCATATAGCGAGCAACAAACAATTATGATAATATTTCAGAGATAAATCAAGTGATATAACCAACTAATAATTAGATTGTTTTAAAATAAAACTCACAGATAAGCAACCTCAGATTCCGTCTTATAGATTTATCATTGTAGTTGAGTTCTACAGAGGGGACTGGTGCCGCTGTGGTACTGCTGCTACTGCTGTTGTATGGCTGTGTTGTTGTTTCTGCCGTTACTGTTGCGCTGTTATTATTTCTGTTGTTTTGCTGCTGTGTTGCACTACTGCTGCTGCTTTTTGCTGTTGTTGGTGCGAAACTGCTGCTGCTTCACTGCTGTTGTTGCTTTTGCTACTGTTGCTTCACTGTTGTTGTTGCTTTTGCTATTGTTGCTTTGCTGCTGCTAGTGCTTTGCTGCTGTTGCTTTGCTGCCGTTGCGGCTATTGCTTCTGGTATTGCAGGTGCTGTTGTTGTTGTTGAGTTGTTGTGATCGCAAAGCAATCAGAGGGAGGACGAGCAGGTTGCGATGAAAACAGACCTCGCTGTTCTACTGTGTTGATGATCAGAATGCCTAGTGCAGCTCGGTCTTGAAGAGGAGAGGGAGGAGTAATAGGCTCTGCACAGGGGAATCTATTTGCTTCAAATCATTAAACCCTTCTAAAGAGAGACGGGAGAGGAAATAAGGGGAAGATGCAGGCAGAGAGAAGAGAGACTAGCATGGTATTTAGAGGAGAGAGAACAGCCTAGCAGGGTGTAAGCAGGCAAGGAGAGAGGAGAGGAGGCTAGCAGGAAGGAGAGAAAGAACCCATAGAAGAAACAAGCAAAGGAAATTATTTCTCATTCATCATTCATTAGAGAGAGAAGGAAGGTAGGAGACGAAGACAAGAGAGAGTTCAGACAAGACATTTTTCATTAAACATTCATCATCTTTTAAACAAGATGCATTACCTACATATTGGCTAGATTTACAACTATCCATTACCACACATGATGGTTTCATAATTACTCACTACCACACATGATGGTTTCATAACTACCCACTATCACTAACAAAAACAACATCTAAGCCATTTGTCTCGAGTATTTTGGGTAGGCTACATGAGCCACAAGAGAATTACGCCAGATCGGGCACATGGATCAGCTTTCTCCACTCGTTTTTATCGTGCAATTTGCCTTCACTAAGACCTTTAGCCTCTATATCTTGTCGTATTATCTCCATCCATGTTTTCTTCGGTCTCTCCCGCGCTCTTTTAACTTGCCCTAATTTGTCGTATTAACCCACTGTCACTACTACATAAAACTGAAATAGGATAAAAAAAAACATAGAAATAAAAATATAAGTGTTCTTATCAATATGGCAATACAATACTGGCTAGAATTCTCCAACCTTCAATGAGTGTTATAGGCACTTTGAAGCCAACTAGAGATACTGAAATGTCCCCATCATCTTTGCCTAATGCAGAAGTACCATGTTCACCTGGAACAATTTATATTGTCTTTAAGAATTTAATTTACATTATTAAACTATTATTAGGATTTATTTTTGAGTTCTGAGATTTATGTTATGTAGCATGAACACTTCTATTGGGCTCGCAACACTTGGTGTGTCTCACACCAACACTTTTGAACAATCTTCTAATACTTTACAAAGATGTCCTTAATTATGCAACATATTTTAAATTTCAAAAAACTTGTCAAGGCACTTCTTTGTCAAATCTCCTACATTTCTTATGCACTTCTTTGGGTACATGCTTATGACATTTATTTACCTTCATTTATATACTTAAGAATATACTTTTTAGCAGAAAATGTTGTCAAAATATTCAAGTGTATACAGAGTCTAAGCACAACCGTCCATTGTTCCTCTTTCACAACATGCTAAGGTCTTGGTCTTCCTATGATCTTCTAACTTCCGAAGAAGTTGTATCCGTCCCAAACATCTACAACGTCCTCCCACGTCGTTCTTTTTGAATATGGGACAAAGATGAGGAAAAGACGGATGGGACCCATCCATTGACTTTCGCGACCGCCGTCACTAAACTGACTTGCATCTGAACTACGATTTAGATCAAGTCTTACCGAAATTGGATTGCTTTTTTGTGGCATATGTATGGTGCTCCAACTTTACTTTTTTTCCATTCTTCCCTTTTCGTTATTTGTTCTCGAGGGTCTTCGTCTTCATCTTCATCAAGAAGCAAACTATGATAAATTTTGATATGTTTCAACATGAAATATGAGATATCATTGGTATACCCTATAAATAGTCGAAGAACCCTATTCTTTAAACAAAGTCATAAAATGTATGATTGCTTAAAATTTTAGCATATATGTCATCAATATATGTTACTATATTTAATAGGGGTGGTAATCAGGTCGGGTAGGGTCAGTTTTTGGTCGGGTCAATGTTTACTTGACCTATTTATACTGATATAGCCTTATTAGCTGATACAACCCAATTAATAATCACCTAAACTGAGATATATTCGTGTAACCCGAACCCAACTCAATAGATACGTTTACATACACTTATTGTAGGATATTGAATAAAAATATGTTAAAGGTAACTATATCAAAGTTGTCAAGTGGCTAGGTTGGTTTGAGGGGTTGGATTTAAGAATTAAGAGTGAGGTTACAGGTTCAAATCCGCACATTGGCACTTTTATGTAATTATATTTCTATGTGACTATATCCTTAATCAGGTCAGTCAGTTCAGCGGCATAAACCCTAACCCACCTAATTAAGACCCATACACGAAAATTCGGGTTGAGTTTGCGTTTGAGCCCTTGAGATCTAGATCCCAATTGCCACTCCTGATTTTTGTGGATTTTGGGCGCGCAAACATGTTTGTGTGTGGCGCATTGGGGGGGGGGGGGGGGGGCACTCTCACTTTATTATTTATATATATTCTAGTCTGAAGTTATCATGTTTGCATGTCCTATTCTTTAAGGAACTGCAATGTAGCATGTCGCTGCCCGTGTGCCTCTTAGGATTTATGTTTGCCTTTTGGCTAGTTAATATCTGATTTTGTTTCAGATTAATCTTATATATTTTAAATAGAATTTAAATTGACTCTGGTAGGAGCCTAAGTTGTTTTGCCTATAAATATACCTTTCTCATCAGAATTATCTGAGTTGATGAATAAAATGATTAGTTAGTTATTGGGTGATTGTTTCTGGGTGATTGTTTTGTGTGACTGTATCTCAACCCTAGACTGTTTCCTGCTTCTACCCACTTTCTCCCTTGTGTTCCTCAAACTTTCTACCTTCCCGAGCTGTTTTCTTTTCAAGGACGTAGTTCTAATTCTGAGGATATCTCACTTGCTTAAGTTTTAATTGAGAATTGATAAATTGTATAGATTTTCAAAGTAAATGAATGCGGTGAAAGCAGAAAAAAGGAACAGATTGTGTAGCAGAAATTTATGACGCTTTTGTTGTTATTAATTATGATTCTTTTAAATTTGGATTTTGCTGTTACTCCAGGGAACTCTTACTGCAATAAGGGACGGTTTAGAGATTACAAGATTCCAGATGGAAAGCCTGCTAATAAATTTGGTCTTGGCAACAAGGCAGCAAACAAGGTAAACTTGTCATAATTTAATTGTCTGTTCTTATGTTTAAGATTCCACACTCCGTTTCCCTAATGAATCTTCCCTGTGTTAGTTTAAGGCATCTCTTTAACCTCAAATATTATGTATTTATTTTAATTATCATTGTTCTTTAGGCAAAGTGACTTTTTTGTTAAGAGAAAGAAAAGAGTTTGTCTTTACATTGTTTAGCCTTCCTACAAATCTTGTCTATTTCCTGTCATAGATTCTTTTGTCTCATTTGCATTTGCCTCCTGTTCATCATTTCAGTTAGCACAGAATGTCACTGGCAACCAGTAAGCATATTTGTAGTTGTCCGTAACGCAGTTAGTTCAGTGAGATATGTAAAGAACATTTGAGCTTCATTATCAAGTTAATAGATTGAGGAGATACTTTTTCATAATAAACTGAAAAGTTGAATCCTGTTTAGATTGTATTATGCTAACATTTACCATGGAGTTATTTTGACCTAAATTCAGCACTCAGGTATTGAAGCCTTTCTATTGTTAAAGAATTTCAAATAAGTAGTTTTTATGAAAGCTATACTAATTACATGAGTAGTATGTCTGGAAGTCAACTAGGTTCTACAAAAGCTTGTTAGTAGCTAAAAGATTGTGCTTACTGATGGATCGCAGCTTTACTTTGATTCTCTACGATACCCTTGTCTTTTTTGGTACCTCATTTTTTTATTTACTTAAATAAAATTCTGATTCTTTCTTCTACCATGTTGTTCTTAATAAAAAAAAAACAAGGCAACACAGCGATCAGTTGGCAAAACTCATCTCACAATTTCCGTTCAATTAGGGTCGATGCTGTTATTGTTATCAGTGTCATGCTTACATTATTTCCCTAGTTATTTTAGACTACCGTGACATGGTCTCTATATCCTCTGGACTCTCTGTAAGGAGCTCAAACTAAGGGAAATGATGCATCAGATTGGAACGCTTGTTGAGGACTATAAGGTACACTAATTTTTTGGCGTGTCATGACTCTGTTTATATTAGTGATGCTTGGGGACGAATGTCAAATTGTGATTGAAGAAGATATACTAGCATATTCTACAAAGTAGGAAAAGGAAAAGAAATATGAATTTGATGTTACCAAACAATCACTGATTTTTAGCAAGTTTTACAAAGCTAGCATTTTGATGGGGGAATCAAACGGTTCAGATTTAGTAGGATTAGTTGATTTTATTTGAATTTAGATTTTAGTAGATTTGGTTGAGATTTAGAATTTATTTGAATTAGATTTGAGTATATTTGAGTTTATCAATAATTGCATGTATGTTGCACATATTGTAAGCTATATATATAGCCATGTATTGAATTTTTAAAAAATGATGAATTGATTAAAATTTCATTTTCCTATGAAAATTTGTGTTTTTGGTTTAATCTCATAAGATTGAATCGAATCAGACGGAGAAGCCAAGATTCGTGTTGCGATTTATGATCATATTCAATCTTCAAATCTTTGTTCTTCTTCAATTTCATCAAAATTCCACCACAAATCCTAATTTTTCCTTCGTCTCATATCAATTTGGTATCAGAGCTAAAATTCCTGATCTCCCTTTTCTCATCTTTGAAATTTCTGGCATATCAATTTGGTATCAGAGCTAAAATTCCTGATCTCCCTTTTCTCATCTCTGAAATTTCTGGAAAAAATTAAAAAAGGGAGAGAAGAAAAGAAAAAGGAAAAGGGCATTGTTCATCTTCCTCTCCTTCATCCCCTCTTAATACCCTAACCCATCATCATTGCCGCCTCCCCCTCCACTCAACGCCACTGCGCCGACCTTCTACGGCCCCTCGGATCTTCTCGACAGTACCATGACGACCTCGGGTTCCAGATCTGCTCAATGCTGACTTTGATAGCTCGACTTCGCCGTCAACAACCCATTGGAGGTCCAGCATCGCCGGCACCGCAATCACCTCATCCCGCCCTTCATCGCTGTCAGATCCCGACCACTAACCCACTATGACTCCACTGTTGCAACCTCAGATCCAACTGAAAATGACGACTACACTATTTTCTTCTTTGATCTCGTCATTGACATCATCGTTGTTTACTCTACGCTGCCACCGCCACACTCCTCCGTCGTTAATGAAACCTCGTTGGAGCTCCATCGTCATCCTCGTGCTCTTGTCGCTATATCTCCTCACCATGAGACCTTCGCTTGGAGATCTCCTCCACAATCATCATCTCACCATCGTCTTTCATTCATCGTCTCCTCGCATCATCTCATCGTCGGCGAAGCACCGCCGTCATGTCGTGGTCGCTACAAGAGCCAGAAGTGATCGGGACCAATCTTAGATTCAATTGATTTTGAAGCGGGTTTTAATTAAACCCATTTCATATCGATTTGCCTCGTGGCGTCAACAAGTCTGACCCGACCTGATCCACCAACTAACCGGAGACCCGATCCACCAATCACATGGTTCAGACCCGACCCGGTTTGAACCGAACTGAACCGCACGAGTCAAACCAAAACGAGGCCACATCAGCAGAACTGGTGACTCAGTCTCAACCGTGCTGAACCAACCAAGTCAACTCATACCGTGTCGACTCAGTCAGCCAGCAATTGCGCACAACAGTCCAGATCATGTTTCTCGCATGTTCGGAGCTTGTTTCAAGCTCTGTTCAAAATGTTGGGTCCGCAATTGAGCTTCGGAGCCACCGAGAAGACTTAATAGCATTTGAGCAGTAGATCCAACCTCCACAAGCTCCTATTTGGTGCTTGTTCAGTTCCAGCAGCAGTTCAACAGCTTTTTAGGCCCCATCTCTCGCCCGATTTGAGCCCAGTTCGAGCCATTGAGATATTTAGGGTAATTTCTAAGCTTGTTCATTGAATTTCTTGATGGGCTTTTACTTTTATGATTGATATATATGTACTGATGGTGATGACAAAGAAGTTGAATGTGATATGTATGCGGCGATCCCGTATTTTTAGAGTTCTCATGATCATGATGGGTATGAAAAGTGAGAAAATAATCAAAAATAATTCTTCAGTTATTTCTCTCCCTGACATCTGAGCAGAAATATCAATATATCCAAATAAAATTAGTTGGAGATGCTTACTGGTGGTGAAAAGACAGTCATATTGACTATCAATGTTAGTTTGTCTTAAAAGATTTTTTTTGTACTCTGTATGCTCCACACTTTCTTTATTCATCTGATGCAGATTACCAAAGAGAGTGTTGAGCATGAACCTAAGCTCGATAAGTCACAACTTAGTGATCTATTCACTGAATGTAAGGAGATCTTAGCTAGCGTGGGAAAGCTCTTAACAAGTTATAATGCAAAGGCTGATTCATATCCAAAGCCAAAAGTTGTTAAACATCAAGAATCAGAGTCAGAAGTGGAAGAGGCAGAGCCAGAAGTGGAAGAGTCTCTTATTGAGACTCCTGAAGATCTTTTAGTAGAGCCTATCATGGAGCTAGTGTCATTTTTGACAGTTATATCCTTTAGATCACCTGACATTTACGGCTTATTGCAGATTTTTCTATAGGAGATAGGATCACAGAAGATCAGACTACTCATGGTGCAAAGTGCAGTCTGTTCAGTATTCATCGTGGATGATTCACATCTATCTGCTACCTGTGATTTGCTCGACCTACCATCCTTTACGACTGGCTTGTCACAAAAGATAGTTCCACTTTCATCATCTTAGTTCTGACTTAATGCAGGTGTTGATTCTCCGACACCACCTTGACCTGATTGAAGATTCATGATGTTGTTTAGTTTCATCTGGTCGTGCTTACCTTGTACATCCCATTGCATTCATCAGGGATGAATATTTTCAAGCCGAGTAGAATGATGTGGAACCAAGCGGTTCAGATTTAGTAGGATTGGTTGATTTTATTTGAATTTAGATTTTAGTAACTTTGGTTGATATTTAAGATTTATTTGAATTAGATTTGGGTAGATTTGACTTTTTCAATACTTGCACGTATGGTACACGTATTGTAGGCTATATATATAGTTATGTATTGAATTTGAAAAAATGATGAATTGATTAAAATTTTGTTTTCCTATAAAAATTTGTGTGTTTTGATTTAATCTCATGGATTGAATCGAATCAGGCGGTGAAGCTAAGATTCGAGTTGCGATTCGTGATCATATCCAATCCCCAAATACATATTCTTCCTCATTTTCACCAAAATCCCCACTACAAACCCTAATATCCTTTCCATCTCACAGCAATTTAGGTTGTGCAAAATGATACTGATATTTACTGGAAAATCGGAAGAGTTCAACTAGTGAATCCAGTGGTTAAAAGAATGTCTACATGCTTTCAAGAATCCTAATGTAAAAGACAGTTAAGAAAATCAATATTGTTGCTAAATTGTAAGGGTACTAATTTAGGGATTAAAAACTCTACAAATGGAGCAGAAATTTTAATGGTTGAAGAGAGAATGGGAAACCTGTATATGTAAATAACTACTGAATTCGTGTGGATGAGATTATAGAAATAATATCTGCTTATGAACTGTTTTAAGAAAGTTAAAAGACTATTTGGAAAAAGACTTTCAAACTAAAGTTCTTTGTGCCTTCTTCTCACGGAGAACTTCCTGCAAAATAGAGAGATCATAAAATCTATATTTGTAAATGGATGTAGTTTGTTTTCCTACAAGAATGTTAGGAGTAGCTGTGTTTGTGAGCTCTCTCTGCATTGTACGCCGTGCCACATTCAGCACACACAGGTCCCAGTCACTCCCTCTGTAAATCGCATCCAAAACCACATGGTAGTCATGATTGCTGGGCATATGCCTTCTGTGCCATGCAGCAGTCTCATCCCTCACCTGGATACATGCTCATGTCTATGTACTGGTTGCTGCTGGAAGTAAATTTTGGTTAAATTTTCGGGTTTTGTGTTGGTTGGAAGGATATGGCCCATCAAAATTTGTTTTCATCATATACACAACTGAAGGAAAAAACTTAAATAGATTGAATCTGCATGAAAGGCACATCCTTTTCGGATTCTATGTCGCAAAAGATGCATCATGCACCTAATGTGTCAACCTTAACATGTTTTATGTAGAGCTCTGGTTTTTTTGCCTCTACAGCTGTATACTATTCGTGTCATACTACGGGGATGTGCCTCCATTTGCAAGCAATTGGTGAAAGCTTGCAGATATCTCTTAATTCCGATTTCATCTTTCTGATTGCTGTGGTTTGTTTTTCTTGGTGTGTAGGATTATGCTGTGAAGGTCATCATGGAGACAAATGAAGAATGTGCTAAATTAATCAAAAGATCTATTCTTGCTGGCAATCTATCCTTAGTGTGACTGGTATTCTGAATTGAAAATGAGAAGTTGTGGATTTTTCTAATGTTATTGTCAAGAATTCAATATTTATCGTACAATGCATTGAGAGAGAATCTTTACAATTAAGACGTTTTTTTTTTTTTTTTTGAAGAGCAATGACAGTTTTTGTGTTCAAGGCTAGACTCAAACAGGAGAAGAGCTTCTAGTTTCATAATAAAATACACATGGACAAATTATCGCATTGATTGATTTTATTTTGTTTCATTATTTTTTTTAGGCAGCTTCCTTCCGGTGGGTGAATAACTAAACATTTATCTATCTATATTCTAGTATCTGAATATCATAATCAGTAATTAGGCATGATCATACTGCATCTTTGCCCGTCAGAGTAGAGATTGTATCCGGAATGCATCTTGATGTAAGGATGTTCACTAAGAAATGCCTACAGTAACTGCTTTCTATATTTTTCAGGTTGATTAAATTTGAAATCATGTTTTTGTTCCCGAATCCTTTCGATGTATTTACTGTTTATTTCAAGCAGAAATTGTTACAGTCGGTAATTTTGTTTCTCTTGCACCTCTAGAGGAACGCAGAGTTCTTGAACTTAACTGAAATTGTTTCTGCATGATCAGATGGCCCTACCTGCTGAAGCTACATCCGAGAAGGCTGGTGGAGAAGTACAGGCCCCGGTAGTTGCTCAGGCTGACGTTAAAGCACAACCCAAGACCTTGAAGAAAGCGAGAAGCTCGAAACATTCCAGGAACACCGAGACGTCCACAAGAAGCTACAATGACCCTTATCAGATTCTGAAATATCCTCTGACGACCGAGTCTGCCTGAAGAACCTTGAGGGAAACAACACGCTTGTCTTCATTGTGGACAAGCGAGCGGACAAGAAGAAAATCAGAGTGGCGGTAGAGAAATTGTACGACATCGAGACGAAGAAGGTTAACACTTTGATGAGGCCTGATGGGTCTAAGAAGGCGTATGTGATATGTAAGACTGATGTTGGCAACAAAATCGGTTTCTTCTAAGCTTGCTGCTGAGATGTAGACTGTATCAGCTTTTTGTATTGGCTTTACTACCTCCACGGATGTTGAAAAGCTTTTGGGGGGACATCTGCTTTATGATTCGTGTTATAGATCACGTGTTGCACCCGTGCCACTTCGAGTTGTTTGATTGTAAGGAAATGCAACGACAATAGATGTTCAGCTGTATGTGTATTCTGACGCAAGGGAGCTCTTGGAGGAATCCTGGTATTAGGCTCTCTCATTTTTAGTATTTCTTTCTTTAATTTGTTTCCTGATAGGTTTACGAATCTTTTATTGATTTGTTTTCTATTAGATTAAGGACTTTTTTATTGTCTTGTTTCTTACTAGATTTAGGACTCTTTTATTGGTTTGTTTCTTATTAGATTTATGATTATTTTGTTGACCTTGTCTATCTAAATGCCCTTTCAATCTCTCTGTAGGCATTTTGAAGTTTAATAAAATTTGAGAACTTTTATTTCTTTTCTAGTGGATTTTAGAGTGATTCTACCTAACGTTTTGTCTAGGGTCCATTGGTGCTAGAAAGAAATCTAGTCGGTGATTTTGCTTTTGATCTGCGTCAAGTGGTATTAAAGCGATACCAAATTTAAGATAATTGGTGCAGCGCATGAAGGCAATAGCGATTTAATTTTAAACGTCTTTCGACTAGATTTGATGCTGGCGAGGGCATGATCGAGGAACAATTCCAATCTCTTCGTCAGGCGATTAAAATTAGGTCTAAATAAAAATAGAAATCGTGATGGTAGTCGGAATGATCGTGCTGATGGTCTTAACCTAAGCCGATTTACACATCAATAGGATGATGATTTGAAACATCATATTTTTCATGGCAGTGTTCTATTGACAAGAAGATGTGCAAACTTATCCTTGACTATGTGAGCCACGAGAAGATAGTTTGAAAAGTTTTTATGAATCGTCTGAAATTATCTACCGAGCCACATCCAACCCCTACAACAACTACTGAATCAACAAGGGATCATCTATTAAGGTAATAGAAATATATTATCTTCCTATTTCTATTAAAAAATTTTATCAAGATTGTATTATTGTGATGTTGTGGATATGGATGCATGTCATATTTTATTGGAGAGGCCGTGACAGTATAATGTAGATGTAACACACAAGGGTAGGCAGAATATTTACATGTTCTTATGATTAGTGCTGATGAACTGCTCGATGTTTTACCGCTAATTGGAGACATCCAACACCACATTTACTTTGTTCTTCGTAGTAGCTTACCTAATTTGTCACATTATCGAATGACTCCAAAAGAGACTGATGCACTCAAGAAGAAAGTTGAATAATTGATTTGCAAGGGTCATATAAGGAAGAGTATGAATCCGCGTGCAATGCCAGCCTTACTTACATCAAAGAAGGATGTGAGTTTGCGCATGTGTGTGGATAGTCGAGTCACCATAAAATCACAATCCGCTGCAAATTTCTTATACCCTAGTTGGATGATATGCTTGATAGATTGAGAGGGTCAAAGGTGTTTTCCAAGATCTATCTTCATTGCGGTTATCATTAGATCCAAAGTAGATCTGGTAACGAGTGGAAGACGACATTTAAGACCAAAGAAGGTTTTACGAGTGGCTGGTGATGCCTTCAGCTTGTCAAATGCATCGAGAACTTTCACGCGGCTTATAAATCAAGCACTGAAACCGTTTCTTGGAAAAAATTTGATTGTAAACTTTGATGATATTTTAGTTTACAATCAAAGCGAAAAGGAGCATATGGGGCATTTGTGAGAAGTAGTAATCGTCTTACAAGAAAATAAGTTGTTTTTGAACAGGAAAAAATGTAACTTTATGACAAACAGATTGATATTCTTGAGATTTGTGATTATTTCTGAAGGGATTCATGTTTGGGAAAAATGTAAAAGTGATTCGAGATTGGCTTGTTCTAAAGACCGCTACCGAAGTGCAAAGTTTTATGGGTTAGCAACATTTCATCGTCGATTTATCTAGAATTTCAATAGTTTAGCCGCTCCAATGACAGGTTGTATGTAGAAAGGCTTATTTCAATGGACTGAGGAAGCTGACAAAGTTTTTGTGCTGACCAAGGAGGAAGTTGAACTATTGCTCTGATCCAAGCATGTTTGACTTTAAGAATGTGTTTGAACTTAAGTGCGATGCTTGTAGAGTTGCATTGAAGGAGTTTTTTTTTTTTTTTCAAGAAAAGCAGCATATTGCTTTTATGAGCGAGAAGTTGACGAGGCCAGAAAGAAGTGGTCTACCTATGAAAAGGAGTTATATGCAGTATTCAGATCTTTGAAGACATGGGAGAGCTAGAGCTATCTGGGTTGAAGGAGTTTGTGACTCATTCAAACCATCAATCCTTGCACACCAACAAAAAGCATGCCAGGTGGGCAACATATTCTGAGCAATTTACTTTTGTTATTAACTATAAATCTAGTGCTCTTAACAAAGTAGCCAGTGCACTTAGTTATGGAGGAAGCATGTTAGTTATTTTGCAGGGAGAGATCGTCAGGTTCGAATGCTTGAAGGAGTTGTGTGAACGATATATAGATTTTCGCAGAAATCTGGGAGAAGTGTATGAATGACAACCTGTTGGAGATTTTTTGTGATAGGTGGCTACTTTTTTAAAGGGAATCAACACGCATCCTGAGGATTTTCTTGAGGGAGAAGATAATTAGGGATTTACATGGTGGAAGGCTTGGAGGACATTTGGTAGAGACAAAATTACACAGAGTGTGGAGAACAGATACTACTGATCACAGTTGAGGATGTAGCTATCATCGTGATGAGGTGTCATGTCTGCCAAGTTGCAAAAGGTCAAGCTCAAAATGCAGTTATGTACCTTCTTTTGTGCACTCCAAAAGATATGTGAGAGGATTTGAGTATGGATTTATATCAGGACTTCCTTGCACACAGAGAAGTGGATTCAATATCTATTACAGTAGTCAAGTTTTCAAAGATGACACATTTTATTCCCTGTCAAAAGAATTCAGATGCTCCTGCATGTGGCCAAGATTTACTTCAAGAAGGTTGCAAGACTGCATGAAATACCAAGTTCAGATAGCAAATTCTTGGCTATTCTTTTGATGACATTGTGGCATAGTTTCGATACTTTTTTGAAATACAGTAGTACCGCACATCCTCAAAGAGATAGTTAGGCATAAGTTGTAAATCATACTTTAGAGAATCTGATTCGGAATATTTATGGAGTTAAATCTGAGCAGTGGGATCAGGCTTTACTGCAAGCAGAATTTGCTTATAATAGTGTTTTCACTGGCATGTCTCTTTTTGTTGTTGTTTACAGAAAAATGCAATGTCATGCTCTCGACTTAGTTCAATTACCTGCTGGAGAGAAGGTTAGTAGTGCAGGCAATGCAATGTAGAACAAACACGATCTATTTAGGAAGAGATTAAAGAGAAGTTAGAACAAGCTAATGCCAAATACAAAGCTGCAACTGATAAGCATAGGCGAGCGAAAGTGTTCGCTGTAGGAGATATGGTTATGATATTTTTGCGTAACGAGAGATTGCCAAGTAGGTCTTATAACAAGCTGAAACCAAAGAAGTATGGTCCATATAAGATTCTGAAGAAAATTAATAATAATACCTATGTTGTTGATCTTCTAAGCGATATATCAATGTCCAACTTTTAATGTGTCATATCTCTTTCAGTATTATCCAGAATAGAAACTTTATCTAGATCTTAACTTGAGGTTGAGTCTTTGAAAGTGGAAGGACTGTATAGGGAGCTCTTGGAGAATCCTAGTTATATTAGGCTTTCTTATTTTTTCTAGTTTTCTTTTCTTTGTTTTTTTAGTTTG
>JAVJIF010025801.1:0-50823 GCA_038442645.1 Agave tequilana | reverse complement strand
TATTTGTTCTTTGCTGTTGGTGGTACTTCTATATGCATCTTGGCTCTAGGGTTCTACGTGGTTGTTGTTTCTGCGCACAACAAGTGGTATCAGAGCATCCCAGGTTCGTCGTGGGATCATCTGGCGATTCAAAGGGCATCTGTTGCTGATTTGGTGGAGATCGTGTGTCGTTCTCAGATCAGTATTGGGACTGTTGTGGGATCATGTGTTGATCTCAGAACAGCGCGTGAAGTGCTCAAGGAATCATTTGAGGAGTAGATCTATTCAGAAACTCATCTAGGGTTCATGAGGAGGTAAAGATCTGATCTTTATCAAAGTTGTTTATCTAACTCCATTGGTTTTCCGCATTACATAGAGGATCTAGTTAAAGAGATGACAGAAGAAAGTACATCTGTGAGAACCATGAATCCTCATCTGAGGATTGATGTGGTGAAATTCAATGGCACTAACAATTTTGGCATGTGGAGGTGCGAGGTGATGGATGCGCTGAATGCATCTAACCTCGAAGATACTCTACGTCTGGAGAAGAAGCGAAGCACAACCACTGAAAAAGAGTGAGAGAAGATGAACCGATCAGCGTGTGGCTTAATCAGATCATGTCTAACACAAGACATCAAATATCTTGTGTTACACGAAACATCTGCGAGGCAGTTGTGGGAGATCCTTGAAAGAAAGTATCTGACCAAGAGTATTGAATCCGATTACAGCTGAAGAACAAGCTGTACGGGTTTCAGATGAAGAAAGGATGCTCCGTGAATGAACATCTGAATCGCTATAGGAAGCTTCTTACGGATTTGGTCAATGTGGATGTCGAGGTAGATGAAGAAGATAAAGCGGTAATTCTCTTGAACTCTCTTCCTGCAGAGGAGTATGAGACTTTTACCTTAACCTTCATAAATGGTAGACAGTCCCTTGACTATCATGAAGTATCGTCTGCTTTGGCTAATTATGAGACGAGGAGAAAGGAAAGGGCAGTCTTCTCAGGCAAGCTCATCAGCAGAGGCGCTAGCAAAAGAGGCAGGGGTTCACATAGGAAGGGCAAAGATGATCGAGGGAGATCGAAGTTCAGGCTAGGTTATCGAGATCTGAAGAAGAACCATTGTCCCTTCTGCAGAGAATTAGGGCACTGAAAAGTTAACTGTCCAAGGCCAAAGGGAAGAAGAAGGAGTCTAAAACTGAGGCAAATCTTACAAAGGTGGTCAGTACTCATAGCAGTACCTCACAGGCAGGTGGATCAGACTCGGACTCGTCAGTTTTCTCATTCTCTGTCACTACTCCTATCGTTGGCTACTCAGGTGATACTGAGTAGATTTTGGATACTGGTGCTACATACCATGTGTGCCCGAATAGGGATTGATTTTCTAGCTTGAGAAGCTGGAGGGATGTTCAGTCGTTATGGGCGATGATCATCCATGTATCATGGAAGGTGTAGGAACAATCCAGATCAAGATGTTTGATGGGATGATAAGAAAACTGAAGGAAGTAAGGTATGTACCTCAACGAAGAGAAATCTTATCTCTGTTGGAGCTTTGGAGACATTGGGTCTTGTGGTGTCAATAAAGGAAGGAGTCCTTAAGATGACCAAAGGCTCGATGGTAGTATTGAAGGCCATTCGCCGGAACAATCTTTACTACTTGAAGGGTAGTACTGTGACAGGGCAAGTGGCGGCTTCTACTGATTCAGATGAAGACTCAACCAGGTTATGGCATATGAGGCTGGGACACGCAGGAGAAAAGTCTTTGCAAACTCTTGCAAGACAAAGAGTGTTAAAAGGTGCTGGAACCTACAAGTTGGAATTTTGTGAACATTGTATCATCGGAAAGAAGACCAAGGTGAAGTTCGGCACAGCAACACATTGCACCAAGGGGATTCTGGATTATGTTCACACTGACGTTTGGGGACCTACCAAGACTGCATCAATTGGAGGTAACCATTACTTTGTGTCATTTATTGATGATTATTCTAGGCGTTGTTGGGTATATACCATGAGACACAAAGGGGAAGTCCTAGAAGTGTTTGTAAAGTGGAAGAAGAATTTGGAGAGAAGTACGGGAAGAAAAATCAAGATCCTCCGTTCAGATAATGGAGGAGAATATAAGTCTGATCCTTTCCTTTAGCTATGTCTTGATGAGGGCAAAGAGAGGCACTTCACAGTGAGGGAAACACCGCAACAGAACAGGTTAGCAGAAAGGATGAACAGAACTTGTTAGAGAAGGTCCGTTGTATGTTGTCCAATGCTGATTTATCGAAGAACTTTTGGGCTGAGGCTTTGGCATACGCTTGCTATCTTGTTAACAGGTTGCCTTCGTCTGCGATAGAAGGAAAAACTCCTCTCGAGGTTTGGTCAGGAAAAACAGCTGCTGATTATGATTTGCTAGGGTGTTTGGTTGTCCAGCCTATTATCATGTTAAAGATGATAAGTTAGACCCAAGAGTAAAGAAGGGCTTGTTCGTCGGTTTCAAGAAGGGAATCAAAGGATTCAAGATCTGGGATCCAAGGACAGGAAGTTTCTTTTCAGCAGGGATGTCACATTTGATGAGGCTTCTATGTTGAAGCCTAAGGTCTCTCAGTAGGTGGAGACTAGCAAGACCAAAGATGTATCGCAGCAGCAGGTGGAGAATGATGCTAATCCACTATCTCTAGAAAGTTCAGCATCGGTGAGGATCATACCTAGGGTGACACAAGGTAATGATCAAGCAGATGGGGTAGATGTTGATGATGAAAAGGCTCAAGAACAGATCATGGGTGATGTTCTTGACTCTACTGCAGTTAGAAGACCAAGGGGAAACACACGGAAACTAGGTTGCTCACTACAGATATGGTCGTGGCGTATGCACTTCCGGTCGTTGAGGAGGCTATCCCGTCCACCTTCAGAGAAGCTGAAATCAGTTTAAAGTCGAAGATGTGAAAAACAGCCATGGAAGAAGAGATGGAGTCTCTTTAAAAGAACGACACTTGGGACTCACTAGATTGTCCAAAGGGAAGAAGGCGATAGGCTGTAAGTGGGTGTATGCAAAGAAGCAGAAATCTCTTAAAGAAAACATGGTGCACTACAAGGCCAGATTGGTAGCAAAAGGTTATGCTCAAAGGAAGGAATTGACTACAATGAGGTATTTCTCCTATTGTAAAGCATTCATCAATTCGCATCTTATTGGCTCTGGTGGCACAGTACGAGTTGGACCTTGACCAACTCGATGTAAAGACCGCCTTTCTCCATGGCGATCTGGATGAAGAGATCTACATGTCTCAGCTGACAGGGTTCAAGACTGCAGGGAAAGAAGATATGGTGTGCAAGCTGAAGAAGTCACTGTATGGATTAAAACAGTCTCCTAGACAGTGGTACAAGCGGTTCGACAGCTTCATCAGAGGACAGAGGTACACACGCAGCCACTATGACCCATATGTGTATTACAACAAGCTACCAACAGGGGAGTATATCTATTTACTATTGTATGTAGATGATATGCTTATTACTTCAAAGTCTAGATCTGCAATTGATACACTGAAGAGGGACTTATCTTCTGAGTTTGAGATGAATGATCTTGATGAAGCTGTAATGCCCCGATCCTGACGGATACGAGACGTCACTGCGACGTATATACGTAGGTCAGAAAATGCCCCCACGCATATACGCTAAGCAATAAGTACAACAAGAATCAGAGTACACGACAAAGCGTGATATTCATACATATGCCAACTTAAAAAGTACAACTACAAAGCTATCACAGGATATGATAAAGTATTACACATTACATGTGTATTACATCACAACCAAGTCCAAAAGTAAGATTTACAATATAAACACAAAAAGCTCACGAGTTGGATGAAGATCCCGTGAGTCAAAATGGATAGGTCTGGCACGAAGAACAGGAACTAATCTGCCTGCTCACTAAAGAAAGCTTGATCCTCTGTGGATGGCTCCACTTCGATCCAAGCTTCAGAACCTGAATATGCAAATCCAAGGGAATCAAGATCTCATAACAAAAAATCAGGCTACAGCCAAATGGCTAAGAGACATGAATAAGTAAGAGGGAACAGTATGATACATGTAAATCAGCAAGTAATAGGAGCATAAAGAGATAAGGTCTGCATATAAGGATCCACAGTTAGAATCTATCATTATTATTACTTGTCTTACTGTGATATCTAGCTATGTGACCCAGCATCCCAGCGCACATAGATCCATATCCTAGTAAAGCAAGGTTGTTATTGGAAACCAGCGGTTGTATCGACGAACTATGTTTACAGTGGATCCCGTACATGCCCGGGATAACGGTCCAGGATTGTTCCGTTGCTTGGTGACGGAAGCCAGCCGCTAGGCTAACAGGAGGGACTTATGTATGCCCTTATCATGATGGTACCAGTAAGGAGGGAGCAAGCACTCCCTCGGTCCCCTGGTGGCCCACAGGTCAGACCGGAACATGAGTTGCACAACATTCCTAAAACCACTGTAAACACGAACACATATCGATATCCGCATGTTTTCCCCCGACCCAATATAAGTTGGTCCATTTTATACAAAAGTCAAGTGTATCATGCTTGGTTCAAGTGATGGCATGATAAGTGGTGATATTCATTCATTAACAAGTTATGGAACGAGACTACACAATAATAAGTCATGAAGTAACAAGAAGTAATGTCCATCAAGTAACATGTCATGAAGTACCAGTTATGAAGCATAAACAAGGATAATGTATCACATATGTATCAAGGGTACGATCCAAATCAGAAAAAGAAATCAACTATAACAAACAGCCTAAATTAGTCGACTAGGTGGAATGGTTAGTCGACTAATAGTTGTCTCTAGTCGACTAACAGTCTGGATTAGTCGACTAAAACTGGGTTCCAGAGAGTTGGATTCTGGTTTCAGGAAAAGTTAGTCGACTAGGTGGAAAGGGTAGTCGACTAACAGTGACTACAAGTCGACTAACAGATACTTAAGTCGACTAAATCTGGGATACAGAGAGTTGATGTTGTATTTCAGAAAAAAGTAGTCGACTAGGGAGGAATGGTTAGTCGACTAATAGTTGTTTCTAGTCGACTAACAGTCTGGATTAGTCGACTAAAACTGTGTTCCAGAAAAGGTTACGTTTCAAAAATAGATGGGTTAGTCGACTAATTCCTAGGTCAAGTCGACTAATCGTGGGGAAACAGAATACAAAACAGAATTTCTGATGGTTGCGTTTGATGGTCTAAAAACATGATTTTGATGACATATGTATACAGGATATGAAGATACAAGTATATTAGGAATTGATCAAGTCTTGGTGAGTAAAAATACTCACTAGGATTGGTTAATCGAAGCTTATGCACTCGATAAGATCGTTGTCGACGAATAGCACCAAGGTGATCTTTGGCGGCGAAGAAAGCTACGATCTAAGTTCCAAAATGGTTGCTTGAGGTGGAGATGATGATCTTGTGGTGTTGTTTTGGAAGTAGGTGGTTGAAGTTGAGATGGAGAGGGAAATGGGAAGGCTAATACTTTGGTGAAATGAAGAAAAAGGAAAAGAAATGTAAAGGAAATGTTTATATAGGTTTTAGATTTTGTAAAGGAGTTGCAAATAATGTAATTGAGAGGGGGTTATTGCAAATAGGAGAGGGTGAGGTGTCCCTCACTTGGCTGGCCATGGGAGAGAGAGAGTAAGAGATGCATTAAATGAGGAAGTAGGTGGGAGTTGGTGGAATTTGGAGAAAGTGGAATTATTGAAAAATTGGAAAATTTTGAGGCTTGTGAAGGAAGTAAAGGAAAATCAAGAAAAAGGGAAAAGGAAAAGAATTATAAAAAGGAAAGATATTTCCTTTGGCTTAAAATTTAAAAATGTTGAAAAGACAATTTTCCAGGTTTAAGTCGAAGATGCGGAAAACATTTCGGAAAATACCGAAATCGTCCGAAATTCAAGTATCTCGGAACGACCCGAAAATTTTATCAAAAATCAAGAATAATATTTTAAGACTCATGGTGAAATTCGTTTGAAGAAATAATTTATAGTTTTAAAACTAAAAATCCCGGAATCAGTTATCTACCAACTCCGTTGGAATTTCATAAATTCATAAAATTCTCAGAAAAAGTATTTAGATAGAAAATATGATTCTAAGAAATAAAGTTTAAAGGACCTTCTAGAAATTCCTAACTGTTTGTGAATCAAAAATCCGAGAATCGATCAGCGGCACTGGTCGACACCGGTTTTGAAAATATTTAATTAAATTCAGAAAAATTCCAGAAAATCATAGAAAATATATAATATTGAAAAATGATTTTTAAAAACTGAAATCGGTCAAATACAGGAAGTAAATCGAAAAATACAATCGAAAAACTGAATACGCAACTAAGTACGTATTCCGGGAACGGGGTATTACAATCCATCCACCTTACAAAAATTTCGTCCTCGAAATTTCATAAAGTGAAAGGTAACAGCAAAGAAGGATAACCGTAGAGAAGGATAGAAGGAAGGAGTTTTACCAATCAAGAAGTGAAGAGTTGAGGATAACCCTCATGGATAACGTCATCTCGTTCCCACGTGGCCTCTCCTGGCGCATGCCTGTTCCAAGACACCAACACTAATGGTATAGCCTTATTCTTCAAGTCTTGACACTTCTGTCCAAAATGGCCATCGGTTGCTCTTGATAAGACAAATCCGGTTGTAGTTCCAGTTCGGAGTGATCCAGGATATGACTATCATCCTTGACATACTTCCTTAGCTGTGATACGTGGAATACATTGTGAACTCCGTCCAAAGATGGCGGTAACGCCAACCTGTAAGACACATCTCCCACTCGGTCCAAGATCTCGAATGGGCCGATATATCTCGGACTAAGCTTTCCACGAGTACCGAACCGGATTACTCCCTTTGTAGGTGATATCTTCAAAACACATGATCCCCTGTCTGGAATTCCAATGGCCTTCTCAGTGTGTCAGCCCAACTCTTTTGCCGACTCTGTGCTGCTCTGAGATGGTCTCTGATGATTCTGACTTTCTCTGTTGTCTGAATCAGGATCTCCGGCCCCAAAAGTCTCCTCTCACCGACTTCATCCCAACAAATCGGTGACCTACACTTTCTTCCATACAATGCCTCAAAGGGTGCCATCTTGATACTTGCCTGATAGCTGTTATTATAAGAAAACTCAGCCAGGTGAAGATGGTCTTCCCATGATCCCTTGAATTCAATCATACAGGCCCTCAACATATCTTCAAGAATCTGGATAGTCCTTTCAGATTGTCCGTCTGTCTGAGGATGATATGAAGTACTGAATTTCAGACGAGTTCCTAGACTTTCTTGGAGACTTTCCCAGAAATGTGATTTGAATCTTGTGTCTCTGTCTGATACAATACTAACTGGAACTCCATGTAGACGAACTATCTCCTTCATGTACTTGTCTGCCAAAACCTCTGTTGTCTGGCCTACCCTGAACGGTATGAAGTGGGCTGATTTGGTGAGGCGATCAATGATTACCCATACAGCATTATTACCCTTAGGACTACGAGGTAATGCCGTAACAAAATCCATGGTGATGTGCTCCCACTTCCATTCGGGTATTGGTAAGGGTTGCAGAAGTCCAGCTGATCTCTGATGCTCTATCTTTATCTGCTGACAGACTAAGCACTTGGCTACATACTGAGCTATCTCCCTTTTCATAGCATTCCACCAAAACTGCTTCTTTATGTCCTGATACATTTTGTTTCCCCCCGGGTGTATGGAATAGGCTGAACTGTGTGCTTCTGCCAGAATCTTCTGTCTAACTTCTCCTTGGGGAACACAAAGTCTGCTACCAAAATATAATGCACCATCTGGATGAATACAGATATCAGTCCTCAATCCAGCCTCTACCTGGGCTCGAAATGACTGCAATCTGGGATCTTCCTTTTGAGCTTCCTTGATCTCATCTATCAATGTTGACTGAATCTGCAAGGTCATGAAACTGTCCTGCCTTATCAACTCCTTGTACCAACATTAAGTCCAATCTGATGATGTCTTGAATCAACTCCTTCTGCTGAGTAAGTTCGACAAGCACTCTATTCTCTGGCTTCCTGCTCAGTGCATCCGGTACTGTATTGACCTTGCCCGGATGATATTGCAAGTCAATATCATAGTCCGCCATCAGCTCCAGCCACCGCCTCTGCCTCAAGTTCAACTCCTTCTGTGAGAAAATATACTTGAGGCTCTTGTGATCCGTGTATATCAACACCTTGTCTCCCAGAAGATAATGCCTCCAGACCTTTAAGGCAAATATCACAGCTGCTAACTCCAAGTCATGAGTCGGGTAATTCCGCTCATGAGTCTTCAGTTGCCTTGATGCATAAGCTATAACATGATCATGTTGCATTAGTACACATCCCAGGCCTTTTCCTGATGCATCACTGAATATGACCATCCCTCCTCTTCCTGAGGGAGTCCTCAAGATTGGAGCTGAAATGAGCCTCTGCTTCAATTGCTCAAAAGCTGCAGTACATTCCTCTGTCCATATGTACCTTTCTCCTTTTCGAGTGAGCTGGGTTAACGGAGCTGCAATCCTAGAGAAATCTTGGACAAAGCGTCGGTAATATCCGGCTAGTCCCAGAAAACTCTTAATCTCAGTCACCGTCCTCGGAATTGGCCAATCTCTCACCGCCTGGACTTTGCTAGGATCAACTGAAATTCCTTCCGCTGAAACTATGTGTCCAAGGAAGGCCATACTGTCCAACCAAAAGTCACACTTGCTCCTCTTAGCATGAAGCTGCTCCTGCTGGAGAGTCTGCAATACAATCCTCAAGTGTTCTGCATGCTCCCTGTTGCTCTTTGAATAGATCAAGATGTCATCTATAAAAATAACTACAAACTGATCCAAATAGGGCGAGAACACTCTGTTCATCAAATCCATGAAAACTGAAGGGGCATTGGTGACTCCGAAAGGCATAACTAGAAACTCATAGTGGCCATAACGGGTCCTGAATGCCGTCTTCGGAATATCCTCTTTCCTCACCCTAAGCTGATGGTAACCCGATTGTAAATCTAATTTAGAGAATACTCGGGCTCCATGAAGCTGATCAAACAGATCATCAATCCTTGGTAAGGGATACTTGTTCTTGATGGTAACTTTGTTCAATTCTCTATAATCAATACAAAGCCTTTTACCACCATCCTTCTTGTTTGCCAATAATACTGGAGCTCCCCATGGTGAAGTGCTTGGCCGAATCAATCCCTTATCAGAGTATTCCTGCAGCTGCTTCTTTAGAATCTCTAACTCCGTCGGTGCCATCCTGTACGGAGCCTTGGATATAGGAGCTGCTCCAGGCACAGTATCAATAGAAAACTCAATCATCCTTTCAGGTGGCAGTCCTGAGATCTCAGCAAACACCTCTGGGAATTCATCCCACACCGGTACTCCCTTCTTCTGAATCTCCGAAGTAGTCATCCGAGTCTTTCTCTTGGTAGACTTCACTTCTCCACTAAATTGGAATTCCGGCTGAAGAGGGATTCTAAAATTGATCTTCTTCTCCCTACAGTCAATCACTGCATAGTACTGACTGAGCCAGGTCATGCCTAAGATTACGTCGTACCCTTTGGTGTCTAGTACGAGCATATCTATGGCCAAGGTCTTGTCACAAAGTTCTACTGGACAGTCAGCACAAACTCTAGAAGATATGACTACTCCATTCCCTGTACTAATCTCCCATTTGTGGTCTAAAGATCTAACAGGTATGGAATGCAATGCCACAAAATGATCTGAGATAAAACAATGTGAAGCACCTGAATCGAAGAGGGCTAAAACAGGTTTAGAATGCACCCTGATATTACCTGTTATCACCTCCTCAGAAGTCTCAGCCTCTACTTCTGTCAAATTGAAGGCTTGACCCCTTCCACGCCCTGCAGCAGTCCTAGCTCCTCTCTGGACTGGGCGAATAGCTTGCTGTGGAGGAGGGGGAGGAACTCTCCTGATCATCGGTCCTTGATTCCTCTGTCCCGGTGGCCCTGGAAGTGCTCTCTGTCCATTCGGTCCCTGCAGTGCTGGCAAAGCTTGGCCGGCTATCCCCATTCTCCTGTGTGGACAGGCTTCTATGGAATGGTCTCGGGAACCACACACCAAGCATAATCCATTTGCCCTACGGCAAGTCTGTCGAATGTGGCCTGGTTTCTGACAATAGCTGCAGAAGGAAAAAGGTTGGGCCGTCTGGTAAGGAGCTGGTCGGAATGGTTGCCTCATAGCCTGAACCTTCGCTGCTCTGTATGGGCCTCCTCTTCCCATAGGTGGAAATGGCCTCTTCATGGCCTGGTTCCTCATCTGGTTCACTTGCTTCTTCTCTAGCCCACGCTCCACCTCTCGAGCTATGGTGAGAACTTCTGAATAAGTCTTCAGCTGCTGGGGCATTAGGAAAACTTGGATGTCCATCTGCAAGCCCTGCTGAAACCTACTAGCCCGCTTCTCCTCATCAGTTACCATGTACGGAGCAAAGCGGCTAAGTCTGAGAAATTCCGCGGCATACTCATCCACGGATCTATTCCCTTACTGAAGTCTGATGAACCGCTCCTCCATGTCTTTCTGAGCAGTGGCAGAGAAGAATCTGTTATAGAAACTCTTAGAGAATGTGTCCCAGGTGACAGGCTTCTCCAATCTTGCCTCCTCAGCTAGCCACCATGTTCTGGCTATATCCTTCAATTGAATCTTAGCAACCTCCACCTGATTCTCCTTAGGAACTCGAGCTGCATTCAACAAGTCTGAGCTATCCGTCAGCCATTGCTCAGCATCCAGGAGTTTCTCTTCACCCGTGAATATGGCTGGTTGCAGCCGTCTGAAGTCTGAAATATTCCCCGGCCTCTGTTGTAAGATCACCTAGAGGGGGGGTGAATAGGTGATGGCTAATCTAATGGTCACTTATGAACAAATAATGCGGAATTAAAACTAAGTTGACCAAATTAAACTTCTTTTAATTGAACACTTATGTATAACACAAGAGTGTTGTCGAATTCCCCTTGCGAGGCTCTGGACAAACTCCTCTAGATTCCCCTTGAATGGGTTGAGGTGCCGCGTTGGCTCTCTTGGTTGAATACAAGTGTTAGACAATCAATCCCAAGCAATTATATAACAATTAAGCACAAGGGTATATCAAGCATATAAAGATAGACAATAATGAATGCAAGATATAAAAGAGACAGAGAGAGAGAGAGAGAGAGAGAGAGAGAGAGAGAGAGAGAGAGAGCAAGAGTGAGCAATCGCAAACACAAAGGGTTTGTTTCGAGGTTCGAGCACACTTGCTCTACATCCCCGCCTTCGACACACGAAGGATTTCCACTATGCACGATCCAACCGGATCTCTCCTTGGTGCCGCAACACCTACAAGCCCTCGGACTCCCAAAAGTCCCTTACACACCACAAGCCCACCGGCTCGTCGAGGCCGCACCTCGTACAACAAGTCCGCACCCGAATTCAAAACACCGCGAGCACACTTGCCCGCTACCTCAAATACAAAGAAAGATCTTGGTGATCTAAACACTTGATCACCTAACAAAATTCTCACTACAACACTCTCCTATAGGATAGATATAACTATGGATGCTCAAGTGTAGTGTGAGAAATCAAGGAAAGAACTTTGATGGAAAACTCAAGAAATCACAATAAACACTCTCTTGATAAAATCCCTTTTGATAGGAAATATTGGCACTCTATTTTGTGGAGAAAACTCTGCTAAAAGAATGGAAATAACTGGACAAAAGCTCTCCTAAAATCTTGGCTCAAAACAATGACAAAACCCCCTTTTATAGAGGTCAGAAAAATCTGACCGTTGGGGTCTGTCAGAGCTGCGGTCGACCGGCCGGTCGACCGGTAACGGTAAAAAATCTGACCGTTACAGCCTCCGGTCGACTGGCCCGGTCGACCGGGAAGAACAGAGAGCACTGCTCTCAGTTCCGGTCGACCGGCCCGGTCGACCGCACCAAACGTGCACAGTTTGTGCACGTCGGTCGACCGGCCCGGTCGACCGACCTCTGTGCAATGGGTTAACTTAGAGCACAATTTTGAGGTCTAAAACGTTCGAATTTGGGAATAAGTATATAGGATGAATTTGTAGATATTGAAGTCTTCTTTCTAATGCAACTTAAATCAAATCAATATCAATTCGGATTTGAAAGTTATCAATAAAATACTAAAAGGTATCAAATCAGAAACTGTAAACTATTTTTCAGACTTCAACCCAATATTTGACATTCTTAACATTTAAATCAGAAAACGATTATTGAATATTAAATGTAGCTCTGAAAGTCATCTTTAAAATGCAATTTAAATCATGTTAATTGAATAAGAGAATCAAAAGTTATGACTAAAAGACTAAAAGAGTGTCGAGAGTTCTAAAATGGTTTTGGTTAAAAACACATGTATATTTGAAACACCAAAAACTAAAACGGTATTTTTCTAGAACTAAAAATCTTTTATGAAAACACATATAAATCAAGAGTGTGTGTGTGATATGAACTTGAGCAATCCACCAACTATTCTATCCTTTACATTTTAACTAAAACAAAACAAAATCTTATACCTAGACACAAGTCTTCAACTTCTTGAAGTCTTCCCTTGAAGGCTTCTCATCTTCTTGACTTGGTCCAAAAGTAATCCACCGAGCTCATCTCTAGATGTGTACTTGTTGCATAGGCTCGTGAATCAACGGTGCTAGCTTCCAACTTGTCTTTAAATCCTTTGTTGAAGCTCCACACCTACTAAGATCTTGATAAGGAATCTGTCACTAATTAAACACAAGATTATTAGTAAATATAACTTCATGAGTTGATCATCATCAAAACTAGGGTGATAGGCCTTTGGGCCAACAATCTCCCCTTTTTGATGATGACAAAACTCATGAAGTTATATATGCATGGATTAAAGTAAAGCTTCAAAGAAGCTCCCCCTTAACTCATGCATACCAAATAAATGATAAAGATATGACAATGAAGCACATGACATGTATGCAAATGAATGGAGATAACACAAAATCAAATCTTTTTCTCCTATTATTTGCAAACCACAACATATATACATGAACATAAAATCTTCTCCCCCTTACACAAGGAAGACATGCATATAAAATCTCAAATTCTTCTCCCCCTTTTTGTCAATCATCAACAAAGGGTTCTCCCCCTTTTTGTCAAAAATAAAGAAATCAAGGAGGGGTAATCTAAATCAATCAAGAAGATCTATATGTAGAAGAGATGTTAAGCTCTCCTTGCATATAGGCAATACAAATTAAAAATTTTGAAATTTTCTTATGAAAACAAAATTTTGAAATATCTTAAAATACAATATTTTCTTTTAAGGTACCAAATGTAGAACAACCAAATTTTGAATTTTGATACCAATTATGAAATACAATGCATAAGCTTGAAGATAAATAAGATTTGAAGTAAGCTTAGCATTAACAACTTTGTGCTTTAAAAATATAAGTCCATTTAGATACAAGCACACAACAAATCATATATATGTATGAAGAACTAATATCAATTGAAGGTGATACATACATATATGGGAAAGCAAAAATATGAGTATATACATAAGAGGTCAAATTGATACCAATTGAAAATATCCAATGATACCAATTGAAAATTAAGCTTAAGTGTATATATCATATAATCTACCACATGAAGAATTCGAACTAGTTAAATGAAGGTGTTTAACAACTAGTACGGAATCCTTCAATCAAGGAATAAATCAAAGGTTTTTCATGAAATATCAATGAAACACAAGGCACTAAAAACACTCTAGTATCCATAAAGTCCATATTGAAAAGAAGTGAGTGTACTAGTGTTATGTGGAACATGGCATCATGAAAAATAGCAATAAAGTTCAATATTCCTTTAAAACATAAATTTTTGAAAGCATGAAAATCATCACAAAAATTTCTTTATTTTAAAATAATTATATTTCAAGGTATATGTATATTTTGTCAACACAAGAAGCATACATACATATCCCTAATGCAATTGAGTCCATATATGTAGATTTGCATGAAAGGCAAATGACTCAAGAGGTATACATGTATATCTTAAAGTTTGGCCAAAATGCACATATACATGAAATGAAAGCACATGATCATAAATCAAATCCAAAGAGAGAATATAAGTTTAAAGATGTATGAATCATCAAAACTAAGCAATACAAGCACATTTCATGGGTTCAAATAAGCATTCAAGCACAAATATAAATAGATTTATTTGTGGCCCATGATATGTACAAGTATAAATCCTAGTGTTGACAAAAGCTAACACTTAAACTAATATTCAAATCATGAATCATCAAATCTTGAGAATACAAAATAATTTATCCAAATTATTGTAAAGTAGGATCATGTGTAAATCTCAAAAACTATTTGAAGAATAGATAACTAGTATAAATAGATTTTTGACAAACTAGTTAAAGATCCTTCAAATACATCAAATCATATGTTTTTCATAAACATAACTAAATACATAAAAAATTTAAGCACTCATGGTCTATTAGGCTCATAAATGATTTTAACAAGAAATGTGAGTGTTAAACAATCATGTAAATAGCATTTTTATGAAAATAGACATTTAAGCTCAAAAAGATCATAAGACACATTTTTAACAAAAGCACGAAAAATCATTTTTCATCAAAACACTAATCTTCATGGTATATGTATGATTAATCCAATCCTAACAATACACATACATATCCCAAATCTAAAAGAGTCTATGAATGATGTTTGCATGAAGGCAAGAGACTCACGGGTATACATGTATATTTATTAGATTTGAATTGAACATGTATATACATGAAGTAAAGCATTAAAAATTGGCCAAGCATGTATAAATGAGAATCATCAAAACTAGTCTATACATATGCTTATAGTGGATACAAGTGAGCATGAAGTTCAACTATATATATGAGTCAATTGTAGTTCACTATTTGTATATGTATAAATGTAAGTTGATACATTCTACATCTAAGCATGTAATTACCACATGAAGCACATAAAATCTTAAAACATGAACATGCTATGAATATTATGGATGAACAAGCATGAACAAAAAAAATAGGAGTTTAGAAATTGTTACCAACTCCAAAGCTCCAAATATGGTGGTCTTTCCCACCAAAATCTCCTTGATAGCAATGCATCCAAAAGTTTGTCCATCATGTCCATTGCATCCGCTATCAAGGCACCAATCCTCTCACGTTTTGTGAGAGCCCTCACCTACATCAAAATCAAAGGGTGGGGGTTTTGGTACCCATACTTTCTTGGGTCCTTTGGGGTTAGCTTTATTGCAAGGATCCCAAAATCTTTTATACTTAGCAAAATATAAATGAGGTTTCTTATCAAAACAATATTTTGCTAAATGGCTTTTGCGGCCACAATGTGTACATACGTACACCTTAGTATGCTTATGTGTAGGAGTGTGATCATGTTGTGCAACATAAGCAAATGCATGGTTATGATGTGCATGAATGTGTGGAGTTTGTTTCTTTGAAAACATTGACTCCAACCTAGAATGATTAAAAGCACAAGAGTTCAAAGTTGAACTCAAACCATCCATTTTATTTTTCAAATTCTTAATCTCATTAGTTGTGGCATGTAAAGCATGGTGAGATAAAGAATCATTTTTCTTTTTCTTTTGAAAAACATTATCCTTTTCTTTTTCAACAAATTTTCTTTTTAAAGATTTATTTTCTTGTAAAATACTTTCTTTTGTTTTTTCACCAAATCAATCTTATCCTTCAAAATAGTGTTCCCTTCACATAAATCATTTAATTTTGAAAATAAGGAAACATTCTCATTTTTCAAAACTTTATTTTCTTTTTCTAAACATGCAAGTTTATTTCTAAAAGAATCATTTTCTACATGCATGCAATCAATGTTCTTTTTCAAATTCTGTTATCTTTTTCCAAGCATGCAATGTTATCTCTAAAAGAGTCATGTTCTACATGCATGCAAGCAATATCCTTTTTCAAATTTTTATTTTCCTTTTTAATTATGTCATATCTCTCAAGCAATAATTGGCAAAATGAATTTAGCTCATCATATGACATAGTAGCATCCTCATCCTCGGATTCGGAAGTTACCTCAAGGGGGTTATCCCCTTGGACCATATAGCATACGTTGGAGATGTCGCTCCCAACGTCCGAATCGCTCCCGGCATAATATAGATCCTTTTCGCCAAGGGAGGTGATGATGTTCCAAGCTACAAAAGCCGATTCAATGTTAGAAACCCTAGATAAATAATCATCATTTAGGGTACATTTAAGAGCATGAAGGGCTTTTGCATTAGCCTCAATGTACTTGCTATTTGAACAATAATCATTATTAGTAGTAGCAAGATAAGCATGAATTCCTAAGGCCTTGAGGTACAATGACATCTTAACCTTCCAAGTTTGGATGTTAAGAATATCAAAAGTGGGTGGTGACATAAAGTCCATGGTGTGTGTACAAATAAAGTGATTAGCCTAAAGGAGGATCTTTAACTCTAGGTTGTTAGACCCAATATCAAGAGCACTTGGCTCTGATACCAATTGTAAGATCACCTAGAGGGGGGGTGAATAGGTGATGGCTAATCTAATGGTCACTTATGAACAAATAATGCGGAATTAAAACTAAGTTGACCAAATTAAACTTCTTTTAATTGAACACTTATGTATAACACAAGAGTGTTGCCGAATTCCCCTTGCGAGGCTCTGGACAAACTCCTCTAGATTCCCCTTGAATGGGTTGAGGTGCCGCGTTGGCTCTCTTGGTTGAATACAAGTGTTAGACAATCAATCCCAAGCAATTATATAACAATTAAGCACAAGGGTATATCAAGCATATAAAGATAGACAATAATTGAATGCAAGATATAAAAGAGACAAAGAGAGAGAGAGAGAGAGCAAGAGTGAGCAATCGCAAACACAAAGGGTTTGTTTCGAGGTTCGAGCACACTTGCTCTACATCCCCGCCTTCGACACACGAAGGATTTCCACTATGCACGATCCAACCGGATCTCTCCTTGGTGCCGCAACACCTACAAGCCCTCGGACCCCTTACACACCACAAGCCCACCGGCTCGTCGAGGCCGCACCTCGTACAACAAGTCCGCACCCGAACTCAAAACACCGCGAGCACACTTGCCCGCTACCTCAAATACAAAGAAAGATCTTGGTGATCTAAACACTTGATCACCTAACAAAATTCTCACTACAACACTCTCCTATAGGATAGATATAACTATGGATGCTCAAGTGTAGTGTGAGAAATCAAGGAAAGAACTTTGATGGAAAACTCAAGAAATCACAATAAACACTCTCTTGATAAAATCCCTTTTGATAGAAAATATTGGCACTCTATTTTGTGGAGAAAACTCTGCTAAAAGAATGGAAATAACTGGACAAAAGCTCTCCTAAAATCTTGGCTCAAAACAATGACAAAACCCCCTTTTATAGAGGTCAGAAAAATCTGACCGTTGGGGTCTGTCAGAGCTGCCGGTCGACCGGCCGGTCGACCGGTAACGGTCAAAAATCTGACCGTTACAGCCTCCGGTCGACTGGCCCGGTCGACCGGGAAGAACAGAGAGCACTGCTCTCAGTTCCGGTCGACCGGCCGGTCGACCGCACAAAACGTGCACAGTTTGTGCACGTCGGTCGACCGGCCCGGTCGACCGACCTCTGTGCAATGGGTTAACTTGGAGCACAGTTTTGAGGTCTAAAACGTTCGAATTTGGGAATAAGTATATAGAATGAATTTGTAGATATTGAAGTCTTCTTTCTAATGCAACTTAAATCAAATCAATATCAATTCGGATTTGAAAGTTATTAATAAAATACTAAAAGGTATCAAATCAGAAACTGTAAACTATTTTTCAGACTTCAACCCAATATTTGACATTCTTAACATTTAAATCAGAAAACGATTATTGAATATTAAATGTAGCTCTGAAAGTCATCTTTAAAATGCAATTTAAATCATGTTAATTGAATAAGAGAATCAAAAGTTATGACTAAAAGACTAAAAGAGTGTCGAGAGTTCTAAAATGGTTTTGGTTAAAAACACATGTATATTTGAAACACCAAAAACCAAAACGGTATTTTTCTAGAACTAAAAATCTTTTATGAAAACACATATAAATCAAGAGTGTGTGTGTGATATGAACTTGAGCAATCCACCAACTATTCTATCCTTAACATTTTAACTAAAACAAAACAAAATCTTATACCTAGACACAAGTCTTCAACTTCTTGAAGTCTTCCCTTGAAGGCTTCTCATCTTCTTGACTTGGTCCAAAAGTAATCCACCGAGCTCATCTCTAGATGTGTACTTGTTGCATAGGCTCGTGAATCAACCGGTGCTAGCTTCCAACTTGTCTTTAAATCCTTTGTTGAAGCTCCACACCTACTAAGATCTTGATAAGGAATCTGTCACTAATTAAACACAAGATTATTAGTAAAATAACTTCATGAGTTGATCATCATCAAAACTAGGGTGATAGGCCTTTGGGCCAACATCTGTTCCTTTGGAGCTGCTAACTCTTGCCGAAAAAGTTCCGTCTGTTGTTGCTGATTCTCCATCATTGTCTGGATGACCCTCAGAATATCGACATTCTCTCCCGTGGGTCCATTTGATGCTTGTCCAGAGTTGCTACGACCCGTCCTTCTCTCCATACCGAATTGGGATAAGATAACTGGAATTGGAAAAATGGAAGGAGTTTAGGACACAAGGGAAGGAATCAAGAAGGGATCAAGAAGGACTAGATAACTTTGTACATTGTAGTTGGCAATAGCAAATTTCATTAATTTGCTACTTGATTGTACTATAGGTGTGAGAGCCTAGGCTCTGATACCAACCTGTTACGCCCCGATCCTGACGGATACGGAGACGTCACTGTGACGTATATACGTAGGTCAGAAAATGCCCCCACGCATATACGCTAAGCAATAAGTACAACAAGAATCAGAGTACACGACAAAGCGTGATATTCATACATATGCCAACTTAAAAAGTGCAACTACAAAGCTATCACAGGATATGATAAAGTATTACACATTACATGTGTATTACATCACAACTAAGTCCAAAAGTAAGATTTACAATATAAACACAAAAAGCTCACGAGTTGGATGAAGATCCCGTGAGTCAAAATGGATAGGTCTGGCACGAAGAACAGGAACTAATCTGCCTGCTCACTAAAGAAAGCTTGATCCTCTGTGGATGGCTCCACTTCGATCCAAGCTTCAGAACCTGAATATGCAAATCCAAGGGAATCAAGATCTCATAACAAAAATCAGGCTACAGCCAAATGGCTAAGAGACATGAATAAGTAAGAGGGAACAGTATGATACATGTAAATCAGCAAGTAATAGGAGCATAAAGAGATAAGGTCTGCATATAAGGATCCACAGTTAGAATCTATCATTATTATTACTTGTCTTACTGTGATATCTAGCTATGTGACCCAGCGTCCCAGCGCACATAGATCCATATCCTAGTAAAGCAAGGTTGTTATTGGAAACCAGCGGTTGTATCGACGAACTATGTTTACAGTGGATCCCGTACATGCCCGGGATAACGGTCCAGGATTGTTCCGTTGCTTGGTGACGGAAGCCAGCCGCTAGGCTAACAGGAGGGACTTATGTATGCCCTTATCATGATGGTACCAGTAAGGAGGGAGCAAGCACTCCCTCGGTCCCCTGGTGGCCCACAGGTCAGACCGGAACATGAGTTGCACAACATTCCTAAAACCACTGTAAACACGAACACATATCGATATCCGCATGTTTTCCCCCGACCCAATATAAGTTGGTCCATTTTATACAAAAGTCAAGTGTATCATGCTTGGTTCAAGTGATGGCATGATAAGTGGTGATATTCATTCATTAACAAGTTATGGAACGAGACTACACAATAATAAGTCATGAAGTAACAAGAAGTAATGTCCATCAAGTAACATGTCATGAAGTACCAGTTATGAAGCATAAACAAGGATAATGTATCACATATGTATCAAGGGTACGATCCAAATTCAGAAAAAGAAATCAACTATAACAAACAGCCTAAATTAGTCGACTAGGTGGAATGGTTAGTCGACTAATAGTTGTCTCTAGTCGACTAACAGTCTGGATTAGTCGACTAAAACTGGGTTCCAGAGAGTTGGATTCTGGTTTCAGGAAAAGTTAGTCGACTAGGTGGAAAGGGTAGTCGACTAACAGTGACTACAAGTCGACTAACAGATACTTAAGTCGACTAAATCTGGGATACAGAGAGTTGATGTTGTATTTCAGGAAAAAGTAGTCGACTAGGGAGGAATGGTTAGTCGACTAATAGTTGTTTCTAGTCGACTAACAGTCTGGATTAGTCGACTAAAACTGTGTTCCAGAAAAGGTTACGTTTCAAAAATAGATGGGTTAGTCGACTAATTCCTAGGTCAAGTCGACTAATCGTGGGGAAACAGAATACAAAACAGAATTTCTGATGGTTGCGTTTGATGGTCTAAAAACATGATTTTGATGACATATGTATACAGGATATGAAGATACAAGTATATTAGGAATTGATCAAGTCTTGGTGAGTAAAAATACTCACTAGGATTGGTTAATCGAAGCTTTATGCACTCGATAAGATCGTTGTCGACGAATAGCACCAAGGTGATCTTTGGCGGCGAAGAAAGCTACGATCCAAGTTCCAAAATGGTTGCTTGAGGTGGAGATGATGATCTTGTGGTGTTGTTTTGGAAGTAGGTGGTTGAAGTTGAGATGGAGAGGGAAATGGTGAAGGCTAATACTTTTGTGAAATGAAGAAAAAGGAAAAGAAATGTAAAGGAAATGTTTATATAGGTTTTAGATTTTGTAAAGGAGTTGCAAATAATGTAATTGAGAGGGGGTTTATTGCAAATAGGAGAGGGTGAGGTGTCCCTCACTTGGCCACTTGGCTGGCCATGGGAGAGAGAGAGTAAGAGATGCATTAAATGAGGAAGTAGGTGGGAGTTGGTGGAATTTTGGAGAAAGTGGAATTATTGAAAAATTGGAAAATTTTGAGGCTTGTGAAGGAAGTAAAGGAAAATCAAGAAAAAGGGAAAAGGAAAAGAATTATAAAAAGGAAAGATATTTCCTTTGGCTTAAAATTTAAAAATGTTGAAAAGACAATTTTCCAGGTTTAAGTCGAAGATGCGGAAAACATTTCGGAAAATACCGAAATCGTCCGAAATTCAAGTATCTCGGAACGACCCGAAAATTTTACCAAAAATCAAGAATAATATTTTAAGACTCATGGTGAAATTCGTTTGAAGAAATAATTTATAGTTTTAAAACTAAAAATCCCGGAATCAGTTATCTACCGACTCCGTTGGAATTTTCATAAATTCATAAAATTCTCAGAAAAAGTATTTAGATAGAAAATATGATTCTATGAAATAAAGTCTAAAGGACCTTCTAGAAATTCCTAACTGTTTGTGAATCAAAAATCCGAGAATCGATCAGCGGCACTGGTCGACACCGGTTTTGAAAATATTTAATTAAATTCAGAAAAATTCCAGAAAATCATAGAAAATATATAATATTGGAAAATGATTTTTAAAAACTGAAATCGGTCAAATACAGGAAGTAAATCGAAAAATTCGATCGAAAAACTGAATACGCAACTAAGTACGTATTCCGGGAACGGGGTATTACAGAAGCAAAGAAGGTGCTAGGCATGGAAATCATACGAGACCGAAGGAGTGGCAGGGTGAGCTTGACATAGAAGGGTATTTGCAAAAGGTACTTCAGAGGTTCAACATCGGCAAGGATACGAAATCTGTAAGTACACCACTGGCTCCTCATTTCAAGTTATCTGCTACTATGTCTTCAAAGACTGTTGAAGAACGTGAGTACATGACTCACGTCCCATATGCTAGCGCAGTTGGTAGTCTTATGTATGTTATGGTGTGTACAAGACCAGATCTGTCACAAGCTGTCTCTATGGTCAATAGTATATGCATGATCCGGGACAGGGTCATTGGGAGGCAGTGAAGTGGATTCTGCGGTACATTAAAGGTACCATTGATGTTGGTCTGGTATTCGAGAAGGACTCCACAGGGAAGCAGGATTGTATCGGGTATGTTGATTCCAATTATACTGGTGACCTTGACAAACGCCGGTCCACAATGGGGTATGTCTTTACATTATCTCAAACACCGGTTAGTTGGCGCTCTATTTTACAGTTTACCGTCGCATTGTCTACTACAGAGGCCGAGTATATGGCCATGACGGAGGCTATGAAGGAGGCAATTTGGCTTCAAGGCTTGCTTGATAACTTGGGGGTGGATCAGGATCTACTAAAGATCAACTGTGACAGTATGAGTGCTATTTATTTAGCCAAGAATCAGGTGTATCATGCACGGACGAAGCACATCGATGTCAGGTTCCATTTTGTTCGGGAGATTCTAGATGAGGGTGATATTGAGTTGTTGAAGATTCACACAATGGAGAATCCAGCCGACATGCTTACCAAGGTGGTGTCAGGAGTCAAGTTTACACAATGTAAAACTTTACTCCATGTCCTTCATGTAGCATGAGCTTGTTGAAGCTCCTTGGATGAACTACGGATGGCTTGATCCCTTGGGCAGGGTACGTAGGTAACCACACTGGTGCAGCCACTTTCGAGTCGACGGTTCGTATGTTTCAGTTCGGCTCAGATTTGAGAAATCTTCACCGAGGTGGAGAATTGTAGGAAGAGAGAGAAAGTCGAGGAAGTCGACAACATGGAGACAAAGAAGCAGCAGCAGCAGCAGGTAATCAGCAGCAGCACGGTCGACCGGACCGGTCGACCGTTGTGCACCAACGTGCACAGGCTGTAGCGGTCGACCGCCCGGTCGACCGCAGAAAGAGAGCGGTCGACCGCCCGGTCGACCGACTGACATTGCCTAACTCTCGGTTAGGCACGGTCGACCGGCACGGTCGACCGGTGCTTGGGTTGGTGGACCGACCGGTCGACCGACAAACGGGTTCGGGCTGTTTCGGAAAATTTGCTGAATTGAAAATCAGCCCAAATTAGAAACTAATTCCTAAGGTTTCCTTGGGTATATGAGAGAGGCAGAGCTCTCTTCATAAAGTAATGCTTGTAATGCTTATAATACTAGCAAACTTGTATTGATTATCAAATCAATAGAAATCTCTCTTCCTTGCCCCGAGGACGTAGGCGAAATTGGCCGAACCTCGTTAAATCTGGTGTTTGTGTTCTTCTCATTGTTTATTTGTTCTTTGCTTTTGGTGGTACTTCTATATTGCATCTTGGCTCTAGGTTTCCTCTACGTGGTTGTTGTTTCTGCGCACAACACTTACCATTTGCACCCTTTGTCAAGCTTGGTAGAAATACTCATTGGAGTAAACATCTTCTTTGAGTTTTTCATTTTGAACTTTTTCACAAGCTCACGAGCATACTTTTCTTGGTTTATAAAAATTCCATCTTTTTTGTTTGATATGCGAACTAAGAAAGAAATTGAGTTCTCCCATGAGACTCTTTCAAATTCTTATTGCATCCTTGAAGAGAAATCTTCACATAAAGATTCAGTAGTAGAATCAAAAATAATATCATTAACATAAATTTGAACTAGTAAAATATCTTGTTCAACATGTTTGATTAACAAAGTAGTATCAATCTTTTCTTTAGAAAAATCATTTTCAAGAAGAAATTTTGACAATCTTTCATACCAAGCACGAGGTGCTTTCTTTAAACCATATAAAGCCTTTTTCAATTTAAAAACATCATCCAGAAAAATACAATCCTCAAATCCTGGAGGTTGTTTCACATAAACTTTCTCAATCAAAAAATCGTTCAAGAAAGCACTTTTGACATCTATTTGAAATAACCGAAAGTTTTTAAAACTTGCATAGGCTAGAAGCATTCGAATCGTTTCTAATCTAGAAATAGGAGCAAAGGTTTCATCAAAATCTATGCCCTCCTCTTGATTGTATCCTTGGGATATAAGACGAGCTTTGTTTCTAGTAACAATGCCACTTTCATCTAGCTTGTTACGAAAAACCCATTTGGTGCCAAGGACAGAACAATCATTGGGTCTTGGAATAAGATCCCAAACATTATTTCTATCAAAATTATTCAATTCATCTTGCATTGCCAAAAATCAAAATTCATCATTCAAAGCTTCATTAATGTTTCTAAGCTCAATATGAGATAGAAAAACTAAATGTGAACATTCATTTAGAGCTTGAGAATGAATTTTCACCCCTCTTGATACATCACCTATAATCAAGTAAGTTGGATGATCTTTAACTATCTTCCAAGACTTAAGAAGTTCTGGATAGGATGTATTTAAAGATCTAAAAGATCTGAAGTCTCATGTTTCTGTTAATCAGGAGTTTGCTCACTGCTAGTAGGATCAGAATTCCTGCTGGTAGGATCAGAAATACTAATGGTATGATTGATTCTGCCAAAATCTTCAGAATCTGAAATATCTACATCTTCAATAATCTTTGAAATATGAGGGTTAGTCTCATAAAAGCTCACATGCATGGATTCCTCAACATTTAATGAGTGTTTATTAAACACTCTATAAGCTTTATTAGAAGAGGAATAATCAAATACCTTCCTCTGATTTTGAATCAAATTTACCCAAATTATTTTGGTATTAAGAATAAAACACTTACAACCAAAAATTTTGAAATATGATATATTTGATATTTTACCCAAGAAAAGTTCATAAGGAGTCTTTTTCAAAATAGGATGAATAATAATGCGGTTCAGAATATAGCAAGCGGTGTAACCGCTTCTGCCCAAAAGTATTTTGGTAAAATAAATGAGTTTAACATAGTGTGTTCTATTTCTTGTAAAGTTCTATTTTTTCTTTCAATAATACCATTTTGTTGTGGTGATGTTGGTGCCAAAAAAGTGTGTAATGTCATGATCAAGACAAAATTCAATGAAATTTTCATTTATAAATTCACCACCATGATCACTACGAATTTTGGTAATAGAAAAGCCAATTTTCTTTTCCACTTTTTTGTAAAAATATTTAAAGAAATTAAAAGCTTCACTTTTTGAGTTAAAAATAAAACTCATGTAAATCGAGAAAAGTCATCGACATAACAAAAGTATAATATTTACCATGCAAACTTGAAGTACTAATGGTACCAAATAAGTCCATGTGTAAAAACTGTAAGGGTTTTGAAGTAGATACCTCATTTATTGAATGAAAATAATTTTTAACTTACTTATTCTTTTTTACATTCATCACAAGTTACCTCCTTGGGCTTCTTCAATGTGAGAAGTTCTCGAACAAGCCCTTTATTGGACAATTTTGATAGAAAATCAAAATTAGCATGTCTAAGTTTTTGCGCCATAACCAAGAATCATCTTCTAATGCGGCCAAACACTTCATACTTTGATTAGTTAAATCAATAATGTCAATTGTGTAAACATTTCATTTCTAAGTGCTTCAAATAAAAGATTTCCCTCACAATCAATGATAATGCGTTTGCTAGGTCTAAAAATGACATTCATACCTTTATCACAGTGTTGGCTAATGCTAATAAGATTAGCCTTCAAACCATCTACTAGCAAAATATTTTCAAGAATAGAGAAAGGTTCTTACCAATAGTTCTAATACCAATGATTTTACCTTTTTCATCATCTCCAAAGGTGACCGTGCCACTTTTACAACTTGATAGGGTTATAAAAAGATTTGGATCTCTTGTCATGTGCCATGAGCAACCACTATCAAGGTACCATTTCATTCTACGTTGAGAAAGGTTAAAGGCCTATAAGAGAATTCTGAGATATACTTTTAGGTACACAGTGTCTTTTGGGTTCTTGAATGTTAGTATCTCGTTTAGGAACCCATTTTAGATATGAAATAGTATGATTTTTTTTATAAAACATGAAGTACTAATATGACATCTCTTCATACAATATGTGCAAATAAGATTTGAAGTGTGATTGTGATGAGAGTAATTATGAAAATCATGATTACTGTACTGGTAGAATGGCATCCTACCAGACTGTTGTTGGTAAGATGGTATCCTACCAGGACCTGTTCTGGTTCTACCAGTCTGATTCTACACATGAACAACATTAGTAAATCTTTTCAAACGGAGCTTTAAATCATCATTTTTCGTTTGAAGCTTTAAAACTTTAACATGCAATTCATTTTTCTCTCTCAAAATATTTTCATAAATAGATGGACAAGATGCACGTTCATTTTTCAAATTAATAAAATGTTTTGAAAGCTTTTTATACTCTCCAACTAACTCAATGTAAGCATCTTCTATTTCTTCAGAAGTAATATAGTCATCGAGTATTACCTGTTCATTGTCCACCATGAAGCATGCGTTCCCATTTGAGATGCTCAAATTAGCTACAACTTTTTTTTTATTTTCGGAATAACTTGGTTCCAATTCATACTATCCAACATATAAGGTTTTCTTCTTCTTGAAGAACTTTTTAGTTTTTCCTTTCAAGTTGGGACAATCTTTCTTAATGTGACGGGCTTATTGTATTCATAGCAATTTATAAGGCCGGTCTCATCTTTTCTTTCGTTTGGTCTTTGGAAGCTCCTTCTTTTGTTATTTCTTTTTCAACATTTTGTTGGCACTTTTGATGACAAAGGCAAGATCATCATCTTCAATTGTGCTTTCTTCACTGGAAGATTCATCTTGTGTTCCCTTGAGAGCTATACTTTTCTTTTTCAATTGCGTGACATCATCTTACTCTCTCTTCTTTTGAAAATTCATCTTGATCTCAGCATTATTCAAAATCCCCATCATCTCTTGGAAAGAAAGAGTGTTGATATCCTTATAGATCTCAATGGGATTGATGATGCTATTGTATTCATGGGTAGAGATCTCAACACCTTGTTGTTAATTTCAAAGCAAGTAATAACTTTTTCAAGAGATTGGAGATTGTTAGCGATGCTTTTGAATCTATTAAGAAATTCATCAATAGACTCGTTAGGCAACAATCAAATAGATTCAAAATCTTGTGTAAGCAAATTTATTTTACTATTTTTAATTTCATTAGTCCCCTCATAGGTAACTTCAAGATAATTTCACATTTCTTTAACACAAATAATATTCATAACTTTTTGAAACTCATTGCAAGATAATCTATTGATAATACAACTAATAGCTTTGAAATTTAAATTAGCATAAGAGAAATCCCTCTCGTCTCATTCGGTCCGAGATTTAAGAACCTTCTTACCATCAACCTTTATGGTGGGAGAGTTGTAACCATCTTCAATCATGCTTCAAATTTCCAATCAATTGACCGAATATGAAACCTCATGCATGCTTTCCAATATGCATAATTAATACCATTAAATAGTAGAGATCTATTGTTGGATCTTTCCTTGGGTAGAATAAGATGGCTAGTGGAAACCATAGGATCGACCTCTAGGATGCAAAGCCTAAAATAACAGTATCAATGCTCTGATACCAATTGTTGGACCCTGAGGGGGTGAAAGGGTCAAGGGTAATTAAAATTAAATATGCAAGTAATAATACAAAACAGTGAAAAAATGTAGACAGATAGGATCACCCAGTCTGATGGTAGAAGGTGTGGTAGAATCAACAGAGTCAGGTAGGATGATCGGCAGAATCAATAGAGTGCAGAAAACAGTAATATAGCAGTAAAATTACAGCAGATAAAATATAGTGGTAATCAATAGACAGAAGGCAAGCAATTTTAGGGTGATTCGAGAAACTCTCCAACATCCACCACCTAGAGGTCTCCTCTCTAAGATTTACAAATCCACTATAAAGCTTCTTCTTGAAGCAGAGATTACAACCATCAAAACTCTTTCTTGAGCTTGAATTTTCAACCCACCAAGATGTTAACCAATCTTGAATTTACAACCCACCAAGATACACCCGATCTTGACACACCACATCTACCTTGAGACAAACAACAAAGAACATATCAAAAGATTTTGTTCTCTAACACAATATGAGAACTATAAATAAGTACAATGATAAATTACAATAGGAAACTCTATGCAATCATATATTCTTAACTATTATCAATCAATAAGTTGGCACAATAAATCTATAGCAATGAGAATAAGAATCTATAATAAATATAGAAGATGTGAAAGAGATTCTCCAATAGAGAAGTAAATGAAGTAAAGGAATTCTCGTGTGATGAATACTTGAGATTTTCTGAAAATCAGAACTTGAATGTAAATGATTGGCTCAATAACTCTGATTTGCTAAGATCTAAAAATTTAAGGCTTGAGTAGTTGAAGAACGTTGTTTATGCTTTTCTGAAACTTTCAGGATAGTGTTCTTATGCTTCTGTGCTTGTTCTTGTAATGAATGAACAATCCAATATATAAACAACAAGTCAAGTCCAGATTGAATCCAGTTGTTGGAGACAACAGAGAAACAAAATTTTTCTGTTCGTTTGAGTATTAAATGCTGCTGAGCCAAGATATCCAGACTGAGGTAAATCTGAGCAATAAATACTACTACTGCAATTTAGGATTTAGAGAGGGTATAGAGATATTAGAGGCAAGCAAGATAAAGAAGGTATCTCTCTACATATATACCCAATGAGTCTTTAATCCAATTGTAAAGATAAGACAATATGGGGACTGCACAGTATTGTCACAGTAGGATAGTGACATGGACAGACTAAATTTTCAGCTGTAAAGAGAGGTAAGTACAACCCACTTATATGAAAGAAGTTAATGTAAAGAGTGAGAGGTAAACCAAGTGAAGTACAACCCATGTGGAGCTATTTTCTAGATACTACAGAACTTAAAATAAAGTCCAGAGAATAAGCTGAACTGAACCATATTAAAGACAGAAATTAATCTCAGATTTGTCTGTAAAGGACTAAGATGGTAGAATCAGGTTTAGGTGGTAGGATGAGGTGGTAGAATGGTGATTCTACCTAAAAACTGAAAATAAAAAGATCCTAATATGTACCAAATATATGTTTGATAATAAAATTACTATATGATTACTTACATAGATTTTATTGATGAAATATGTAGCTCAAAGGCTTCTTCTTACTCTTTCATAACTTGATGTATTTTGTAATTGATTGATCATGTGGAGCATAATGTGTTTTGCTTCTAGTAACTCTTTATTAGCTTGAATATGAAATTTATGGTGCATCACATAATTCCTTCCATTCTCTATATGTATATGATATTGATAGCCCACATCCATCCATCCTCCAGTTAAAGTCTTATCCTGAAATAAGACAATGCTACTAATCCAACTTGTTAGTAGCTTAATTTATATGTTAATTAAATAATCAAAATCATAATAATTACAGTTAGATTAGCTACACAAATCTGATAGGTAACGATATTCATGAAATCGATAACTATAACATAATGTGCACTTGATATATGTACACACGTGTGGTATTTATGACTATTGTATATAACTGTGTTCCATCTTGAACTAGTGAATTGGTATGGGATATATATTTGGAATAATGTATAGATTTGTTTTGATAATTTAATATTAGTGTTAATATAAACATCGAGACAAATGAAGACAATAGTGTATATCTCTCACTGGTGTGTATGTGAACAACCGATACCATAAGAATCCTCGAAAACTAAATTGATAATTTCTAGAAAGGAGAGCCTGCTATGGAATTTTTTGACTTATTAAATAACTTGTAATATTGACTTAAATTAGTGAATAACCTACGCCTCAATCTTAAGTAATAAATCCGGTGAAAGAAAATGGAGATGTTGCTTATGTGTAACTTATTGTGCTATCTATAACTTATAGACATACTAAGACCAAAACATGGGTGGTGGACAAGTCAACTCTATTAATTAAATACCAAATGTATAAAGAAGAAGTATATTTAACCACAAGACCTAACCGTATGACCCAAGTATGTGTGTTGAGAGTGCAAACATATTGTTTGATCTAATTATAGATATATGTATTCACCTATAAATGATGTGAGTAAATTACTACACTGCTAACTTGTAACTTGTATACATGCATTTCCTTGGAAATGAGATTGATAAACTGGATAGTAAATTACAATATTTGGTAGATATTCCGTATTGAGATAAATTGGTTGTTTCTTATGTATATGTATGTATATATGTCTATTGCATTCGTGTATAATAGAGGAGGGGCTGGACAGGAGCCGTAGGAGGGAGAGACGGAGAATATAGCATTTTATTTGTGACTAGTATATGCACATGAATAATATATGATATGTGAATACTGTGAAGTGTGATATGATTATGTGATATAGGTATTATCAGGAGGGATAAATTATAGTATAATTTTGTTATTATGATTGGTGTATCTCCGTGTATGATATATGAGATACGTATGTGATGTGTGGTGAATATATTAGATGAACTCGATAATTAACTATAATATATACATACATATATATATATATACACACTTTTCTAGACTCATAAACCTTATAATGTGCGAGATAGAAACTTAAGAAAGTTAAAGTAAATCAACGAAGGTGTAGATGTTTAAAAATCACAGAAGACAAGTCATCAGAGAACAGACTCTATACTACAGACACGAGGCTAATCATAGCCACTCATGTAATGCCAAGACGCAAAGCATGAAGCCTGCGCCTCAATATCAGTACAGTACCAACACGCGAGGGTCGAAGCCCGCGTCTCGACATCACTGCAGTCTCACGACACAGAGTCTGAGCCCGCGTCTTGACATCACTGCAGTTTCAAGAAGGAGAGCATGAAGAAAGCGTCTCGACAGCACTGCAGTTTCAAGACGCAGAGCCTGAAAGCCCGCATCTGACAGAGTTCGAAAAAAGCGTCTAGCAAGGTTCGGAGTCGGCATCCGAAACGCAAGGCTCGAAGCCCGCGTTCCGACTACAGAGAACCTCTGCGCCTCAGTTATAACTGCCCTAATTACAGGGTCAATTACTGCCCACGTAATGAGGGGAGTTAATCCCCATTATAGAGGGTTTTTAGGGGACAGTTTTACCCCTAAAACCCTTATAAATAGCTCAGTTTGCTTCTGAAGAAAAAAAGGAAGAGGTTTTTTGGAAAAACCAGAATCTTTAGCTGAGGGATCAAAAGAGTTCAACTCTTCTAACAACTTGCTGAGTATAAGGTTGTTCTTACCTCAAGTCTCTCTGAGATTTTATTAGACAGGAACTGTGCTACTCCGTCCATAATCCGAAGAGAAGATTCTCAAAAGATTGTGATGTTCACCCGGTCAACGGAAAACAAGATTCACTTTCCACCGCTACATCAAGAACCCAGCATTAAATAAAAAGAAGATTTGAGCTTGAATATCTTCTCTCTCTTGTAATTAAAAATTTTGAGGTTGTTGTAATCTTTTATTGATTCAAGAAAATTTTATTACGATCCACCAAATTTTTCCCGACCCAAACAGAAGGGTCAAATTATTCCGCAGACTATGAAGATAGTTGTGAGCTGTTTATTATGACATATTATTTTCAGCTTTTCTTATTCATCCATACTTACCTTTGTTATTGAAACAAAAGTATGCTTCTTATTTGATATGTATATCATTCATTGATTTCCTTTCGACTCTACTCTGTAGAGCTCACTCCCCTCTAAGCTGATATGTTTACAGGTTGCATTGAGGCAGGGCCCAGTTTAAATTACGTGAAAACTTCGCATGGAATTCATTTCTATTTTCTTTATATGCAATTTAATCATGTTGAATTTCTTGAGTACTTATGTTTATAGATAGTAAGTATTAGATGTGAGATAGATAGTTGATCTTGTATAAATATATTTTAAGGTATATTGTAAATGGTTTCATTTGAATTGACATTAGAGATAGTTTTTATTAGTTAGTGATATCAAGATATGTATTCTCAAAGATGTATTATTGAGTTAATTGCGATGATCATGATAAGTTGAAACTATATCAGTATTGTATTATTTTGTGGATACGGAGGTGAGTACTCTCTAGCTTATGATATTGCGTTTTCATATAAATAGGCGATGTCAAGCCAAAATTGTTATATGAATTGTAAGTAGGTCGTGTGAGCCGAAATACTATTATGTTGCTTGGGTGATGTTGAGTTTAAAATATCATGTATTTGAATTGAGATAAACCGTGTGGGCTGATATTGATATATATTGTATTTGGGCAAGTGACTAAAAATAGGGGAGATGCTACTGAAATTTTAAACTTTTATATGGTAAGAATGACAATTGAGGATTTGTGAAGGATTAAGATATTGAAATCTGGGACCGTTACATCCCAACAGATTCCAACTGTCTCACCAGCGTGTTGAATTCATTGATATGCTCAGTGACTTTTTCACTATCCGCCATCTTTAGGTTGAACAACTTCTTCATCAAGAAAACTTTCTTTGATGCCCAGGGTTTCTCATACATCTTCGATAGGACCTTCATCAATTCTTGGGTCGTCTTCTCCCTGGAGACATTGAATGTAACCGTCGATGCGAGGGATAATCAGATCTCTCCTAGGGCTTTCTGATCTAGGACCTCCCACTCGCTGTCAGTCATCTCCTTCGGTTTTTGGGCCTTTCCACCAAGAGAAAGATAGAGATTTTTCTGGTACAGATAGTCTTCGATCTGCATCTTTCAGAATCCGAAGTTCGTACTGTTGAACCTTTCGATTCTGATCTTTCCTTCTTTTGCTATACGAACTGTAGCTCTGATACCAATTGTTGGGATGGAAGATGATTTAGGGAAGAAGAAAGAACACAAATCACACTCACAATCAAAGACTCGAGAATTTTACGTGAAAAATTCAAAAAGGGAAAACCACAGAGCCACACACAAATCCATTATATTGAAAGAAATTAAAGGAGGAGGAGAGAGAACCTCATAACCGCTCTGTATTTACAATGGCATACACTCGCATACTAACTCTAATGATGACACATCTCCTTTTATAGAGAAAACTGGGATTACAAGTTGTGAAATCACAAAATTGCACTTGACACGTATTCTTGAGTTTCATTGGCTACGAAGCTTCCAGGCTGGACCACTTCTCTATTGTGCATCTCCGAATTGTCACTCTGCTCTGTCGCTCTGAGTGCTCTCCGCCTAGATGTTTTAGAGTGCTCCTCCGGAGTGATACCAAGATGTTACTCTGGAGAGAGAGCCCGACACTGCCCAAAACCTGAAACTCTGAATTCACTCAACCTCCTTACTGGAATGCTTCGTCCTTCGCTCAGGGATCTGAAAGGGACTTCTCAAAGAAATTTTTGGTTGGGGGTCTACCCTTGCATCCCCGGTGGGGCTCCCTGCCTCCCTTTCAACCCCCCTGGTGACCTAACCACGTAGGTCGATACGTGATTCACTTTGCGTAGACGACAATCCTTCAAGGCAATAATCTGAGTCCACAACTTAACAATATGGAGGGAAGGTTAGATTCTTTAGAACGATCCTCACTCCCGAAAAATCTAGAGAATCAGAACCAGATCATCGGCTCCAATCGAAGCGGACCACCAAGCAATCGTCCCCAGCAGTGGAGCCTTGTCATGAAGACTGATGCTTTGTGACAGGCTCATCGCGAAGACTGATGTTTGGGCCAAACAGACTACCAAGTGGTGGGAGCTCGACCACCATCTTCTCCACCTTTCTTTCATCCATATGATGAAGTGGAGAAGAAGATACATGGTGCCTCAACATGACAATAGGGGAGGAATTCAGAGACAAGACTTCTCAGAGAGATGGCAAAGGCTACTTCTACACAAAAGATTCAACCTATTTATAGATAGAGGAGGGGATGCCAAACCTTTTCCAATTCAAATTCTCGATCCCCGAAAAACCAGTTCACATCCCGAAAACTTCGATCAACCAAAGAGACATGATATTAACAGTTGTTTTCCCTCGATTTCAGCCATCATGGTGCCAGGATCCGAAGGGACGCCAGTTACTAATTTCAAAATATCGGATCAGTCGGCAGGCAAGCTGTCATCCGGCAACGCATCTCCACATCAATCCAGAAGATCTGCATTAATGATCTGGATCTTCCCCTGTCCACAAGCATCAAGTAAAGCCCAATGCACAGAGGAATCCTTCACTAGCTCCTCTCTCTCACTTTTCTCTCGCAGACTCCGACAAGTAGAAGAGCGAGGGGGCATCTATAGTGGTCAAAATTTGACCCTCACCGGATGATGCCACGTGTTCAAGCAACCAAAAGTCTCTGTCACTTTGGAGTCATTCTAAAAGCTGCTCTTTGCCCCGAGGACACTTTCACCCAGATAGCTCTGATGCTCCCAACCATCCCGAAACTCTCTTCTTTCCAGAGACTTCAGCTCCGCACATGATAACCTCAACAATAGATCATCCGGATCTCCACATTCAATTACACCACGATAACATATCATCCCTGATCTCCATCGATAGTTTCACAGTCTGATCTTTCTTCACGTTCATATCATGAAACACCCTCTAGCCTGGACAGTTATGGACTGAGGGGAATTTCTCTGCGTGTAATCTCAACAATCAAGCGCCAACAATCACGGTCATTACAACAAATCTTAATGTGCAGATCTTGCAGTTACGAGGATCTCGCATGTACGATCGCCCCTATGCATGCAGATCTGATCAAGTATAAATAAAGCTTCTCCTCCAATAAGAGGGGAACTATTTTTCTTCTTCTTCTAGATCCTTTGGCTTCCAGCTGACCCAAAACTGAGACTCTGACATTCAATCTTTGTAATTCCTGTAACCTTCATATCATAGTGGATCCCCCCTGGTTTTTTCCCAATTTGAGTTTTCACGTAAAAATCTTGTATCTGTTTTATGTTGTGTATTATTTTCTCACACTCGTTATCTCCACTCAACTCTTTCCTTGGTTGTAGTGAAGATCGACCGTCTGATCATTCGCGACGAAAAATCTCCACCATAGTAAGAAAAACTGAATACAGATGTACCAGAATAATTTCTTATAACTTTTCACACAAAGATTTAAAATCGCAATACTAGTAGCAATATTCATCATAGTTTTTTGGTATGAAAATTGGTAACATCGAAGATATTAGCTCTGGTCATACAGCAATATCATTATCGGCCGCACGTGCTATCAGTACCAGACAACATTTCAAACCTTGTTTAATTTAGAGGCATTTGATTATTCAAGTAACTTGAACAGCTTAACTCTCAGATTTCTCTGCTGCAAACATATATAAGCATTTCAGTTAGGTTTCAGGTTGAAGCCAGCTCACCATGTTGATATCCCACATTTACAGAGGACATCCAGATGCTGAATTCAGGTCAAAAGGGTGCTGTTGAAAGAATCCCCAGCAGCGGACTCGTCAACTCCTGCCCCCAACTGCACAACAAAAACAACAGCAACAAAATGGTCCCCAGCCAACATCACACGCACACGCACACCTGAGTCGTTGTCTGATTTGCTCTACTCAAACTGACTGAATCAAATCAAACCCAAGTTGAGTTCAGTAACCATTGAGCCTTGGCCAAGCCAATTAGGGCCTCCTCTCCTGTTGTATTGTGGGCTCCACATTGCATGCACCAGTCCAAAACAACAATGACGAGAAAAAAGGAGCTATAAAATGACAACATGCCATCGGAGTCTGAGGGGACCTCAACTCAAGCCCATCTTGATTCTTGAATCACAAAAGCTCCCCAAAAAAACAAAAAAGGTCGAGAAAAGCTCAAAAGCACATGAAAAGGGCCAAAACTCTCTCTCTCTCTCTCTCTCTCTCTCTCTCTCTCACACACACACACACACACACACAACTCTCTCTTACTTGGGTTCTGCGTCTTTCTCTGAGACCCACCATCTACAGAACGCACATAGATGGAATGTCTCTAGTATGCTTGCAAACTCTAAAATAGTAAAAGCTTCTAATATCGTAGACAAAGAGTAATTTTGGGTATACTCATTATATACTGTACGTGCGCTGTTTTTATATTGTACAAATAGAGGAGGAAGAGGGAGACAAATAGATACACCTTTTTTCTCCATAAATAAATAAATAAATATAATAAATAATAGAAGTGAGACAGAGATTTGGGGCCCCCGGGAAAATTGGTGTGCGGGAACAATTGATATCCCATGAAGTGATGCCTCAAACGTACTGTATTAGGGATTAGTTTAGTGAGCAAATGGGGATTAAAGAGAATTAATTAAGAAAAAAGTATGGGATTATATAAATAGTGGCCTCCTCCTTTTGTGGTTCTAGATATTTAAAATGGAAGTCAAACGATCCCCTACGAGGACACGCGCGTGCAAGTAACGATGGGAGCACATCGGTTATTGGGTTGGGTCCTTTTGTTATTATCACAGGTTAAGCTCCAGTTTCAGCCATCGCAGCGAAAGAACGAGTAGGATTTTTGTTTGGCTTGCAAGTCTTAATTTATAGTTTATTTTCGCGAGTTACAGTCTGCAAATCTCTTATTATAATTTTGTTAGCCAAATGAATTTTGGAGTTAAAAGTAAACTTTTCTAAACTACAAATAAGATAAATATAATGAGGTTGTTAACTCTACAAATAATAGCCGAATAAACATCAAAGTTACAGAACGTAGAGTAGAGTTTGGACAACTTAACCTGAAAACCAAATTCCTAAAAGCTTTTGTTAGCTCATCGTTTTCAAATCCTATTCATGTTGTTAGAACAACAACTTGTGTAGGAAATAGGATTAAAAGTTATAGCGCAGCACTGACTGCCGTAGTCAGAACTTAGAAAACCTGTAAAATTGTGGAGCTACAGACTGATTGAGTCCTTACTCCATTTTGAATTTTTGGATTACTAGAAAATGTTTGTCGGAAAATAAAATACTTAGATATTAAAAAAATTGAAATAGACGTCATATCCGATCATCCATAGAACTCCCCTAGAAATTAGTTCTTTGCAATATATATGTGACAGATTAGCTAATTAATCATATTCACCACCCCCCCCCCCCCCCCCCCCCCCCCACCACCCCACACCAAAAAAAAAAAAAAACTATAATAAATTAATGATGTGGCCGAATTTACCATGGCAAATATTGTTATTTCAATTTATAATCAATGAGGTGCCACCTTTTAGGCCAAGGTTGGCGATATGGTCTTGAAAACCATGATTATTTTTAAGTCAAAATGAAACCTAGATTTGTATGCATAGAAATTTTCATTTGAAAACTAAAGGTTTCGTGGACCTCAATAGTTATTTGGGTTTTTTTTATTTTCATGATTTTAAGAAAACTCTTTTCAAGCCATGATTTCATTAACTTTTAAGGATCTTAAGTCGTGATTTTAGAAACTCTATTTTGGTTACCAAACAAGCCTTGATTTCAATTTTGACTTATTGTGGTTTGACCTCAAAACCACACGATACCATAGTTTCGGAAACCAAAATTTGATTGTCAATCTAGGTTGAAGATTCTTTTATTCTTAGTTGATCCCTAAATAGTTTACTTTTTGCAATAAAGATATAATCATGGCAACCAAAAAAAAAGATTGTTAATTCATCACATACAAAAGATGTTGCATGTTGCATGCCAAAAAGAATTTGGGTATATAGTTACGCAATAGTGTGCCACATATCTATTTGTTAGCAAGCCGAAACAAATAACGTGTTTGAGAATCGCTCTGGCAAAAGTTTCCAAGATTTTGAGAGATATTTTTACCTACTAAAAGGTTTTTAGTTTTTCTTTTTAAATGCATTTGGTACATAGGAATCCATTCAACCATTTAAAATTCCCATGAAGAATGTCTCAATTAGTGCAAAATTTAATTAGTATTCCTAAAATTGTCAGATACTTGTCACATTCTCTCATTTCATGGAAACATGAGTTTTCATCGTAGATAGGCATATTCCATTTCTACCATGAATGTTGTTATTGATGTATTCGCCATTGCTTACCACCATCCTACTATCACTGTCTCGATTATTGTTATCACTATCATTAGCAATGCTGTTGCATGCCACCATCATCGTTGGTGCCACAACCACCACCACCACTACAATTGCCTTAACATCATTGTTGTTACCACCGCCTTCACCATCCATCAGTGATTACCAGGGACACTACTATGTCATTGCCATTAATTGACATCGCCATCACTGTCATATTCACCACCACCATCTTTGTTGTCAGCATCACCGTCGTCAGTACTGCTACTGGTACCGCTTAATGGTATCATTATTAGCATTTTCGCCTTTACATCTACTACGACCACCACCACTACCATCACTAGTATTACTAGCACCTTCGGCACTTCCGTCACTCCCACCACTGTTGTTGTGGTACAGCTACTCTGACTGTGATAATCACTATGCACATTATTAGCACCACCATTACTAATGTTGTAAATGCCCTTAATAACCAACAACACCAGCACCAGTTGTTCCACCGTCACCACCCACCACCAGCTTGCCGCAAACACCACCATTGTCGCACAATCCTTGTACCACAATTTTTTTTTTTTTTTTAAATGAACATAGGCTGTTGTAATCTGAGTTGAACCTAGGACTCCTCACAATCTACTCTCTCTATTACTAGTAAGCCAAGTCTCATTGGCTGCACCTCTGCACCTCGGCAGAGTTCAAATTGAAAAATAGAATATTTTTTTTCCCATTTTTTTTATAGATAAAATAGAGATGATTATAAGAGCAAAGCATCAATAAAAACCTGTCATATTCCTACGAGATTGCCCCCCGACAAACCCCTCCTATCATATTCATGCACCCACTCCATTTGGAAAGGGAGAGTCCATAACAAGCATAACAAATGCAGCCATCAGAAAATACATGATACACATCTAACAATGTACGTCAACTAACCATACATTTTCAACTCTTGAGGTAATTCAGGACAAAGTATTTGCAAAGTGTCGGTCGTCCAGAGAAGACACCAAGCCCCGCCCAAGGATGGGTGACTGGCTATTGCCGGTCGGCGCGGGTGCAACCCCAGCCACAAAAAATCTCATATGAGAACTTTGGGCAAAGAGACAAGACCAGGGTCCTGCCTCTCTTTGATTTTTTTTTTTTTTTTTTTTCCATTTCATTCTTTTTCTCCCCTTTTTTTTTCCTTTACTTGATTAATATTTGCTTGTGTTTTTTTTTTGCCCTATTCTGAAGAATCAGTTCAGCAAGCTGGCCGTACGGAAACGGTCAACGCGGAAGACTGAAAATCACAAGACAGAGCGCTGATAAAGGGCCACGTTGCTCGGTGCTGGCGCTGCTATTATTATCCTACGTGGCAGGGGCGTTTACCTGTCAGGCGCTTAGCCGCAGCAACTGGCGGCATATCTCTAATGACCTGTGCTTTGATATCCGAGCTCAGCCCCGTTTATGTAATTTACTTTGCTTTCTACATTTATTATATTAATATAATATATAATATTTGTTGTCTTGTTGTTTTCTCTCTTTTGTTATGACTCTCCCGCTCACCCTTTTGCATGAAGGTACCTCGCTTTGCCCGGACAATTCGCTTCCTCCTCCTCTCTCTCTCTCTAAATAACTCAAACTTGATTTCCGTTTCTCTTCAACTATCGGAAAATAAACAAATAATAACAATAATAATAAGAATAATAGTACAATCGTATTTTGTACAGAATACTGAAGGCATGTGTGACAGTGTACATTATGCAGAAATATCCTGGCTTGTAAGATGCTAAATAAAGGCAAGTTGAAGATGTCATCATGTTGCATCAGAATGGGAACCCATACATCAAAGATACAGAGAATTTCTTCTTGTGAGAGCTTTCTGAGGATCATGATCATGGTCATGGGTGAGAGTCGCACAGCAGGTGCTAGTGTGCAGGGTCTCTTCTCTAATGGTTAAGTTTTTTTTTATTTTCCTCATCTCTTTTAGCAAGAATTAGCATGTCCTAGATCCAATCTCCAAGCTCTCTTGCCTCGGTACAAGAGGCTAGGCTTGCCCAGTGACGGTGTTTGTTAAGATAGAGGACTACATCAAGCATAGAGTTTGGATGTCAGTTCGAAAATTGATTCATTTTTCATGTAAGCTTTTAATGATGATTTTTTGCACTAATTTTTTGGCGGAAGTATCAATTGGCTCAATGTATAATGATGGTTGTAAATCAATCGTTGGCTCGTAATGATCAAATCATACCTTGTCTTATTTTAAGTCCCTCTAAATATATTTGTGAAATACTTACGTTCTTATCGTCACCGTATCTCTTTCGCTCGTAGTCATTTATCATTTACTTGATGAATGCGTAAAGAATAGATTAATCTTCGATATCATTCAAAATTTACCCCATGAGTCTTAAATTTACTACAGGGATATCAAATAACGTTTTTTTTTTTTTTTTTTTTTAATGTTGGGAGAAGAACGTAGCCTAGGAACCGTTGATTTTGAAACAAATTAGATATATGAGTTAAAAACAGACAAATTTTTGTCTTAGAGTGACGTGGGCATAAAAGATGTGGATTGTCCAATTTCATTCTGATAGGCAAGAGAAAATTTAGATTTCATGAGATAAATAAGCTAGTTATACTATGAAGAAAAGATTGCATTCATGAAATACTACACATTATATGCCAATTGATGACTAATTAACTGCCAGTAATTCTCAACAATAAAAAATATATTTATTTGTTGAGAGATGGTTTCAAACACACGACCATTGCCCACCCCTTGTACTTAATAATTCTCTGACAACTCAACGAAATCACGTCTTGATACAGTTATACAGACAAATGTATATGTTTTAAAGTTAAGCACACGTTTAATGTAACTGATTCTGGATTGCTAGAAGTATAAAAGACCTAATTTGTTTTTGGTTATCAAATAAATAAATAAATATTTTATTAGTAATGAGCATTTACAGTAACCATAGCAAAATAGACTCTAAACTAATTGCTAATAAAGCATATATAATATTACTAATAATTTATTCAACAATAATACTTACACCCCAAGCATAGTTTACGATGTTCACATTTTTTTTTTTTTTTTTGTTTTGGGAAAGTTCTTCAAAATCTCCCAATTGCATAGGTAGGAGACAGAAATTTATAATTCAAATGCAAGGATGCATTTTGTAGGCTTATTATTTTTGAGCTGAAAACGGGGCCAAGGGAGGGCCGGCCAAAATATTATTAGGAAAAAAACAAACTTACAAAGAAGAGGGGGGACCCTCACCAAGAGAGGAGTAACGAGGAGGGAAAAGAACATGGATAGCCAGAAAGAAGAGAGAGTACACAGAGCTATTTGAGGGAACTACACTAGAAATTAGCAAAGAACAGATCTCGTTGTGAAATATCATTCACAAAAACACATTTGCGGTTAAAAAATCTCGAGTTTCGTTCAAGTCAGATGAACCAAACTACTGCTTGAGCATGAAAATCTCAAATTCTTTGATACACATTAGGGACAAAGGTCGTGGTCCTCCCGTCCTCCCACAGGTGCCGAAGAGAAGTTGGCCAAGAAGTAAGGATCAACGATGCACTATAAGAATCTAGACTTTTCATGCATAGCTGCAAAACAGGAAAAAGTGATCTGAAGATTCCAAATAGGCCCCGCACAAGATACACATCGATAAGGGCCTAACATGAGAGCTGTGTAAGCAGCCTAACATGAGAGCTGTGTAAGCAGCCGTTCCCGGACTGCAAGTCTTCTAGCGATCTTGACTTTGAGCGGAGACGCAACCTTCCAGAGGTTCTTTGTTGCAGTCTCCTCAGATTGTGGAGGTTGCAGAAGTTGATACTGAGAGCTAATTGCGAAGGCAGCAGACAAGCTCCTGTTTCAAACCATCTTATCTGGACCATCACGAAATGTGCGTTTCTTGGCTGGCACAAATTTACCATTTTATTTATAGATAGTACAATTACAATATACCAAGAAAACGGTCACTTGGCTGGCACAATTTTACGAGAAATTACTTTAAAATAACTGAAAAAATTTTTAACAATAACAAAGCCTGTAACTCTGTATCACATGTTCAGTAATATAAACCCTTTTTTTTCCCATTTAACATTTGTCAAGAATCATCTTCTCAATTGAATTAAAACAAATCATATACTTTTCTTCTATCGTATGCCTCTCTCAAATCCTGGTTGCTATGATCCGAGCACTTGCACTATTTGGTGCACTTATAAACCTATATTTCATGTCCACAAATTATCATTTAAATCAAATTTCTTGATTTTATCCATAATGCGAGGACTTCTTCTTTCAAATGCATTCATTCCCTCTTCTCAGCATATCGATCAGTCCACAATATTTCAACACTCATTTTCAGTAACACTCAATTATCAATAAAGTACAAACGACCTATAGTCGTTTTGTATGTTACTTTCTATATATAAAAATCCATAAATATTGAGGGATCAATAATCACATAAATACTCCTTAAAAAAATTAATTTCTTACGTTAACCATCTTGTTTTGATTCTACAAGCTTCCTTTAACTTTTAAAATGTTTGTTTTCTTCCTCCATGCAACATTTTGGTGAACAGCAACCAAACAGCTTTGCTATACAATATTTCCAACCTGAAGCTAACTTAGTATTTTATCATTAATGATGAAAGTTAAAAATTATAGGAAAAGAAATAAAAATTAGTGAAACAAAAATTCAAAGGCTTCATATTTAAAGGAATTAATTAAAACTGCTTGATTCAAGTCTTCATCAATCACACTGCTTGGCTTTCATTCAAAGGGTCCACAAACACACACACATCCACAAAACACATTACCACAAGAGAGCAAGCACCAGAACCAACAAGACCAAAACATAGTTTAGTACGCACAATCTACTCACCACTCGTGGGGACTGATGCTAACTAGCTCTACCTTCTTCTCACAAGCACATCAACTCAGCTTTACTAAGCTTGGCTACCATAAAATTAAAATTGAAAAAAATTAAACACCACAATGTGGGTGATGGGGAGCGCGCTCCTGGTCGCATAAAATTATACCTCATCTCGGAATTGAAGCATCGTGCTTGTCCAAAGAATGCAACTTTAATTTACCACCTCCTTGATCCTCGATTCTCCTCTCTTTTTTTTTATTAAAGCTTGATGGGTACCCGCACGAGGATTCTCAAAACTGTTAACTAATTAATTAAATCAAAGAACAAACTGGCATTAACAACTAATGAACTGGAACTGACTGGTCTCAGGCGTACATTAGCACACTAATGGGAATCCCACGATCTTACCCAGCTTTTTAACACAGACGTTAGAAGATCATTATGTCTCTCTTGTTGCCCAAGAGGAGTAAAAGGATACTACAGCCCTGCTTGTTTTCACTGAAGACGGGGAGGAAGAGATTAAGAGAGAATCTCCGGCATTTATTTTACTCGAACGAAGAAGCAAGGAGCTCGGTAGATATCCGAGTTGGCTCCAGGCTGGCGCTGACGCGGACAGCGCTCTTCCCCTCTCTTCTTCTTTTTCTTCCGCCCAATTTTGAACACGAGGAGGTAAGAAGTTCGGCAATCTAAGATGAGATACGAGGAGGCAAGAGATCTTCCTCTAGCTCTAGTCTACTAATTGAGTCTAGACTACTAGCGTTGAGTGCAATTAATGAGATATAGAGCTAAAAAGCCATCATGATGAGTGTGAGTGAGATCAGGAAACAAAAACACGAAACAAAAACAAAACAAAAAAAAAAAAATCCCTGGGATACACCCAAATGCATCATTCCAAGTTTAAATTCTCAAGGAAGGAAAGAGAGAAGTGAAGCTGACCACAAAAGAGAGGAAAGAGGTCTTTCAACAGTCTAGTCTCTGTCACGCCCTATAGCTTGATGATGCTAGCTCAAGGGAGGCTGCTGCCAGCTGATCTGAGATCATCACCATCATCGTCCCACTGCCACTCCCAGTACCAGCAGTCATGTCGCTGCCACCATCGCCGTCACTCTCGTCGTCGTCGTCATCACCGGCCTCCTGGTCAGACGGCGCTTGGGTCGAGGCCGTAGTCGACGACGCACCACCTCCCAGTTCCGCACGAATCTTGATGCAATGGGGGTCGTTGCTGCCGCCGCGGCCGCCTATGGGGACGGGATTCGTCTGCAGTTTCCCGTCTCTGGGCGGGGCGAACACCACGGGCATGTACTCGTCGTTGTCGCACGCGAACCTCGAGTTCTTAAAGTGCTCCTTCAGCGCCTCCAAACCCTAGCAAAATTACAATCAAAACCAATTTATCTTGAGAGAAACTTCAAGAGTTCGTAGTCTTGAAGAACTCTCATCACCTGCAGACGAGCGTAGGTGACCTGGCAAATTTTGCGGGAGTTGAAGACCTCCCACGGCTGCATGTGGAAGGCCCTGTGGAGCCTCACCGCCGCCTCCGGCGAAGTCAGGTTGACGAACCCATAGCCAACATTACACTTGTTGCTGCAAAAATTCAATTATGAAAGAGAACAAAATAGAAAAAAATGTTAGTTTCCCTCATTATTTTATGTATGTGTGTCTCCCTGATTTGATTTGATCATTTGCTGCTATCTTTTGTGATCAGTCATTACCAAAAGCTACTTTTTGCCATTTGGGTTTTCTGAAGTGTTGGATGAAAAAGGGATGAGAGATGCAGTGCAGATGCAAGCCCCAAACAAACTCAACCAAAGGGGGAAAAAGATACTATTGTTAATAACTAAAATTTTCTACAATATTCTATTGGGTTGTCTTTTGGGAGCTCTTGATGGTCTTTTCCAACTCACTCAAAATCATCAATGCAATCTCTTAAACAGGCTCTGGGATTCACTTCACTTTACCCCATAATATCATGCTTCTTCCCTGCAACTGAGTGCTCCCCCCAAACTCATTTCCGCTTTTGTGATGGCAATTAGGGTTCATGATGGGTTCCCTTTTTCTGCTGGTTTGTTCTTATTCGCAATTTTAGGCTCAGAAGAGAGGCAGCAAAAGGTAAGAAATCGGGGTGTCCTTGTATATGCCAGCCACCCTTCATTGCCATTTGAAGGCGGAAGTCGAATGAAACAATAACAAGTTTTTGTTTGGAATTATTAATGATCACTAATCTCTTTTCTTTATCTTTCTTTCTTTTTTTTAGCTTGTTACTGAACCAACCAGGTCCGCTGCTACCCTTTTCCTCTCATTATGTTTAGCTTTGAATTCAAAAAAATATCACAAAAGGAGTAACAATTAAAGCTTACGATTTCGATGGGCATGCTTTGACTTACTTGAAATCGATGGGAAGATAGACGAAATCGTAGGCAGACGGCGGTTCTTGATCCCCTCCTCCTACTCCTCCTCCTAAAATCTGCTCGTTGCAGTGGATGCAGTGGTTGTCCAGCATGTTCAGCAGCAGCTTCTGACTGTACAAAAATCAAAATAACATAAATTATCAGCATACATGCATGTACACACATACATGCACACATACATGATTACATGAGCGTGGGGGGCAGGTGGCATGAAGAGAGGCGAGGAGAGGAGAGAGACCTGTACTTGTTGGGTATGTTTTTAATCATGACGGTGGTGCGAGAATCTCTACATGAGGATGAACCACCTGATGATGATATAGATCCTGATTCCATCATCCCTCCGCCATCATCCCCCACTGATTCTTTGAACTCAAACCTGCAGGACAACGGCTCTTCATTCCTACTGTTATTATTATTGCCATTTTTCTTCCACCCCTTTTGCTCCCTTGCTGCTGCTTTGATGATGAAGATGATGATGATGGGTAGCTGTTACTGTTACTCCTGCTGCTGCTCCCTTTGTTCCTCTTCCCACTACAATTACTACCGCCATTGCCATTTCTGGAAACATTGCTGATTCTGGCCTCGTCCCTCTTCAGCAGCACAACTCCTTCCCTTCTCTCTCCTCCGCTTGCGACTTGATTCATCCCTCTGCCGCTGCTGTCCTGTGAATTGCTCCGCGCGAGTCTCGGCGGCAGCGGGGAGCCCTGGTGGACAGGCCTCTTGCGATGCTGATGATGACTGAAAGTGTTCATGAAATTTTCAGGCGAGAAACAATTTGAGCAAAAAATTGTAACAATGATAATTATAACCAATAAAATTTAGTTTTGGTACCTTCTCGATTGAAGACCGCCAGGTCTGCTGAATTCGACCCAGAGGCGGACGCCGCCAATCTCTTTGCCGTTGAGCTCGGTAAGCGCTCGGGCGGCGTCTCGCACGTCGAAGAATTCCACGAATTTGTGATGCGGTTTTGTTGGCGATTCCCTCACCTCCATCAGTGGCCCTACTCTCATCATCAAAAAATTAACCCATCAAAATATTTGCTAGAAATAGAATACATATTCAAAAAAAAAGCAACAAAGAAAATAACAAGAATTGGGTCAAAAAGTGATTGCAAGGGTTTCTCTCTCTCATACAAACCCTTGAAACAACAAGAACTTGCTATATTTAGAAAATCCATACCAAAAGCTTGAAAAATCTCTCGAACACCGTCCGAAGAAACCGCCTCCGGATCCGAGATAGTAGCGAAGAGCGAACCCTGGTTCAAGGCCTCCAACCCCTTGGCAGCGAAGTGAGCCCAAACCGCCTGGCCCTCGATCAACCCCCGGCCCTCTCCGCCGCCGATCTGCGGCTGCATCGCCGCCCAATTCTCCGCCGTGAGGATACCGTAGAACTGCTGCCCTAACCTGCCCTGCTGCCGCACGTGCTGCTCACGAATCTCGGCCACCGCCACCTGTGCGCTCCGCAGATCGTAGAAATGGACGGTCACGATCCCTTCCAAGATCAAGAAGCTGGCGTCCACGGCCCTCACCCCGCCGAAGGCCATCATCGCCTGCGTGACCGCGGCCTCCGTCACGTGAGGCGGGACCATGCTCAGGACGACGGAGCGCGAGGAGAATCCGTCGGCGGCGGCGGCGAGAGCGGGGTGCACGTAGTGTGTCGGAAGGGGAGGCGGAGGCGGAGGAGGTGGAGGGTAGGGATAGTAAATTTGGGGGTGGAGGAGGGTGAATTGGGGGTAGAACTCTTGGGCTGAGGGATCTAGAAGGTCCCCACGCCCCACGAAACTCTCTTCCATCTCTGTGAGTGAGAGAGAGAGGGAGAGAGAGAGAGAAGATGAAAGGGGCTGCTGCTGTTCTAGGGGTTGTTTTTATTAATATTTATTTTGTTGCGGGGGTTTTTTGTGGGAAAAAGGGATTTATATAGGAGATGAGAAAGCGAAGTGAAGTGAGTGGGGTTTCAATGCCGAGGCGGCATGCCGCCGTTCGTGTTAATTGCGAACGGGAGTGTGTCCCACGGGACGGCTTGAGGAGGAATGTGGGCCCCGCGGGTGTGTTGGGGCCAGATATGTCGGTTGTTAAAATTAAAAGAAGCTGGAGGACTCGCTTACACTTGTGACGCTGTTAGTGATCGCGGGAGAATTATTGACGCCTCTGCTTTGATCTTGATCCTGGTCTTTGATCCTTATGCCAACGATCTGTTCATTATTAGCAGTCCAAGGGGCTTCTTTCGTTTCCACGTATTTGGAGTGCTGGAGCCTGGAAGACAAACATGTGGGTCCTGCTGTTTAGATCTGGTACTAGGCCCCTGCTTTTGGTAACCAGAGCTTGCAGGTGTTGTTTTGCCCCAACTCATGCTAACTTTTGCTAAGCTTTACAAAAATTATTTATGTAATTTAAAGCTTGTTTATTTTGCTACAAGTGATCACAAGTCGTAACTCGTAGGATGAGAATAGAAAAAGTGGATCGAAGTAAGAAAAATATATTATATTTTATGATACCTGATTGATAATGTGTAAGTGAGAAACTATATTGTGTTTTACGGTATTTGGTTGATAATGTAAAAGTGTAAGTAGAAAAGTTGACAATAAAATTAACTGTCGAAATTATTTAAATATTATAAATATATTAATAAATTTGAAATATTAATATGATATCTATAATAAAAATATTAATAAAATTTATTATAATTAGTAAAAATTAATAAAATGTTAACTAAACAAATAATTATAAAATTTTAAGAAAATTTAAAGAATACTAATAAAATTTTAAGAATACTAGTAAAATATAATATTAATAAAATCTTAAGAAAACTAATAAAATATTATTTTAATAGTATACGATTATAAAATTATAAAATGTTATAAAGTATTATTATAATATTAAAATTTATTATTATTTTAATATAATATTAAAAATTATAAAATTAACAAAATAAAATATATTGTAATACTAGGTATAATAAAATATTAATATAACAATATTATTATAATATTAATAAAGTAATTGTGTATAAATAAAAATTAGGGTGATTTATAATAAACATAATATTAATAATTAATAAAGTATTAAGAAAATTGATATCAAATATTAATAAAATATTAAAATATTAAATAAGAATATTAGTAATTTATATTAAAAGATAAAATTAATAAATATTAATAAAGTATTAAGAAAATTGATATCAAATATTACTAAAATAATAAAATATTAAATAACAGTATAAATAACAATATTAAATTAAAGTAATAAAATTTAAATATTAAAACAGTATTAAAAGTAATAAAAAAATGAAAAATTAAAAAATAAATTATTAAGTAAAAAATAAGAACTATTAAAATTGTTAAAAAATATTAAATATTTAATAATATTAAATTATATATTAATTATCAAGTAATATTTTTAGACTGCAAATGTATTACAAGTGATATTACATGACAACAAAATTAACTGTAGCAGCTACAAGAAGGAAAATATGGGTGTAAAAGTGAGATTTACATCATCACAAAATTAACTGTAGTAACGGTAAGTGAGAAAATAAGGGTGATCATTTGACAAGTTGTTTTGCAACAAAACAAACAACAAAAAATGGAAAAGAAGTTTTACGAGTTGCGGCTCAAAACAAAGAACGACTTATGCTGCGTGCAGTTACTCAAATTGGGGCGTTGGAATAAAAGAGATTAGTTAGGGGTGTAAGAGAAGTATAAAAGGGTTTTTTTTCAGGCAAAAGGTAGAAAACTCCGACTATTAAAGAGAATATAATGAAACAATCCAAAAGTACATAGCAGTATGAAATTGTCAAGAATAAAACAGCAATAGTTTAAGAAACTACAAGAACTATGAACCAACTGTAGCCGATTCATGGTATGCAAAATGAAGAAAAAAGGTGACAAAGATAACCAAAAGGCTTGGTTGAAGGGGAACCATGTCCCTTCCCCAACAAAAGGCGTGTCAAGCATCTCAACATAACCTCTCTCACAGGGCGGCAGGGTCCTGAGCATCAATAAAGAAGGGGATCAGGTCAAAACTCTCCCATTTCCGCAAGGTATTTTGTCCAAAAGGGGACAAAAGACATAATTTGATAATTTATCTTTAAATATGTAAACCAGTAGCTTAAAAACACTGATTATTTCTATCCAATCATAAGAGGGTGTTGGGATGTGCAACACTCGGCTAATCTAATGTAGATTTATGTTTTATATTTTTTATTTCTTTATACATGATTTTATTATGTAGCACTCCTTGAGATTTTTATCTTGTTAAAAAATTTTAGGGTAAGAAATAAATAACACCTAAACAAATTTTGTGTAAGAAGGTAAATGAATAATGTATATGGTGGTAACACACTTGTATACTTAAAATCCTAATGAGTATTTATACCCCACTAGTATTTATTTAACTAATTAAGGAGGAGGATAAGTGGATTGGTGAGGTGGCTAGGTTAAGAGTGAGGTGGTGATAAATGAAAAGCATAGAAAATTAGATTGATTTGGTGGCTTGATGAGAAAAAATAGGGAGAAAATATAAATGGGAGAAAAATCCTCATTCTCACCTTCACGCATTCTCTCATCTTCTTCAATCTCCCCTCGTTCTCTTTCTCTTTCTCTTCCTCTCATTCTCAAGTTTCATCTCACACACAAAACCTCCCACTCACAAATTCCCTCACTAGTTAGCTATCTCTCTTCCTCTCCCTTTCTCTCTTTCCCTCTCTTTCTTCTCTTCTTACCACGGCCACCAACCAACCAGCGACGACGGTTTCGGCTTGTGGTGGGGGCGGTTCCGGTGGTAGCTCCGGACACGAGGAACTTGATCAAGATAAAATCACGACATAGAAAATGGTATTTTGAAATCAGAGATCGTGCTTGTGTGTGCTTTGGCTTCTTTCAATACTCAACAATAGCAAAGTGGTTTTACGGGTCATATCCACAGGTGGATCCAATAGAAGCATTTTGGTATTTCATAAATCGGAAAACGAGTTCTTCTTTGTTTCAAAAGAAAAATAAAAAAAAGAAAAAGAAAACAAGTGAAAAAGAGAACAGAAAATATGGTGATTTGGTGTTGGTGGAAAGAAGAGATGAAAACACAAAGAAATAAAATTTATGGCTAACTCCCCACTAATTAATCATACTAACCAAACTAATCTTTTTGAATGATATGTGCCTCACTTTGGATCATTGGCAGATATTAGGCTTGATTACAACACTACTCAAAGCATGACCTGTAAGAGGGGATTAACTTTAAATCTTTGTAAACAAGAAACAATCTAATATTAAGTCGTCAAGACTACAAAGAGCAAGTATGAAATAAGAGAGAATTGCAAAACAGCTTGTTAGCAAGATTTAGATATTAGGAACCCATCACCACAAGCCATCAATGATTTTGCAAGAGCAACACCTATTTGATATATCTAATTATTTCACTTGGGTCACAAGATCAAATAAAAGTTAATGATTTAGTGGGTTAGTAGTTAGTCAGCCATGAAGAAAGAGCTAACTACTCATACTAACAAAGCAAATAAAGAAAAGCATATAAATAAAAAATAATTAATGAAAAGCAATTCAATTAGATTAAGAAACTATGAAGATAAAAGACGAGTCTTGCATTAGATTGTCACTCTATAAATCTCTAGCTCCTTTTCTTATGAATCTCTCTAATTTACTCCTAGGTCTACAAAGAAAGGAAAAAGTACAAAGAAAAGAAAGAAAAATCTTAATCTAAGCCCTAAACTGAGAAATCCTCTCTGTTGCTTTCTTCTCTGGGGCTGAAGGGGTATATATAGGCTTCAGTAACTTGGTCCCAAACACTATAGCCACATGTCAAAAACAGGGCTCAAAC
>JAVJIF010025800.1:0-16408 GCA_038442645.1 Agave tequilana | reverse complement strand
AATTTTTTAGCTCAAGTGTATGAAGCATGCCTCTCCCTCTTCCTTTCATGGCCATTATTGCTGGCTTTGTCCAATCAAGCCCATGCCATTGCTCTTGAGGAGGGAATGAAGTTGGCTTCTTTTGTTGTCTTCCCCAAAGGCTAAAAACAAATCATGACCCATGACTTGGCAACCCTATCCACAACTTCAACACTTGCATTACAATAAGGGTGATTTGGTGAAGAGACTAGGAAATTTCCCTTGCTAGCCTCCACAAAGCGTACAAGATTTAAAAAAAGAGCCTTTTGCTCTAAAGTATGTGCTTTGTAAAGGTGGAGAGAAGGGTGTGAGTGGGTTGAGCTCTATCCTATTTTCTAAATGGTGCAAAGGGCAAGAAGTGTCTCTTGCTTCCTCATCATAGTTTGTAGATGCATTGCATTTTGCAGTAGCAATACCTTTCCCACTGGAAGCTTGGAAGTAGCTGTCAAGACCTTGACTAGTTGAGCTCACTTCTATTTGTCCCCCAAACAAAGTCAGTCTGCCAATCAAATCATGTTGAAGGACTGTGGTGGACCTTATCTTGACCCCACAATTTTCTTTTGATTACTAAGAATGGGTTATGAGAAGAGTCAGCAAAACATATGCCTTGCGATAGGGGCTGGGGTTGGCTCTTTCGCGTTGGTGATGATTTTTCACGTTGTGGGTTAACTTCCATCACAACTGATGGACGGTCCGAAGCGTGAGACAGAGAAGGAAACAAGTTTTATGATGAAGTCCACAAAACGCATTTTTATTTCTTTTCTTTCTTCTGTTCTGAATTGTCTATCAGCTGTGATTGACGCCCACAAAAAGAAGGAACGTCATGATTCTTCGCGCGAAGGAGCCACATGAGCCCGATAGGCCGATAGGATAGAGAGAGGAGGTTCAATATATGATACAGTTGACATTATGAGAACAACTTCCTTTTTGTATCGAGACTAGGAGGGGAGAAGGCAGAGAAATCATCTTATTCTTAAAAGAAAACTAACGAATTAACGGTGTCCTTGTCAAATGAACTTTACCCTAGGGTCTCGAGAAAATGTCCCTCTCCTCTCATGAATTTGTTGTCCTTTATTAATGAACCAGCGAATAATTTGCTGGCTAATCAAAATGATATATTATATACCGATAATGGAGAATTACTTTATGGATGAGTGCAGTAGACGGGCAACTAGTATAATTCATATAATATTCGAAGTATAGCGGGGGAATTATTATATCTATATCATAAGTTTTTCAGATTACAAATAGAGTTAAGAAAGTGATATGAATCTAATCTCATAAATATTGAAATTGGGGCCACAGATTGAAGGTCTCCACATCACTCCCTTGTTGATATACTTTTTTTTTTTAAGACAAACCGTGGGGTAAGTATTTCGGCGTTTCATTAATAAGAACTTAACGAAATATTTTCAATACAGAAGGATACAAACTTGCATAAAACATTCATACAAAATTTGATCATTAAAAATAAAAGAGAGAGAAAAATCAAGCCACTGGAACGTCCTCACGAAGTCGTGGCTTCTTTCTTTCCACCACTGTTGCGGCGTTTGCAACTCACACCCGCCCAACCCTTGTTCAGATCTCATGTAGTACTGTCACGACATCTGCAGCTCAGATCCGATCATCATGTGACCGGATCCCCCCACCATCATAGCCGTGACATCTCTCCTCTCTCTGCAGCTTAGAACTGACTATCCCTTGGTTGGCTATTATGACATGATATTCAACTCTGATTGATTTATTCCGGAACCGGATCCCCATGATCGAAGTCGTGGCATGTCCACCTCTGGCTGCCTTGTCCAATATAATACTTTGAATGTACTTAATTTCAAGTGGTGATAGATATGCCAAATAGATCTTTGTGCGTAAGAAATCCTCCTCCTCTTTGTGTACTTCTGCATTAATCATAGAAAAGTCAGAAATTCCTGCTTACATTGCTTCTTAATTATCCATCAATGTACTTATATAATGCTCATCTTTTAATAAGCATGAGGATTAGCACGCCACCCACAGGACAGGACAGCGGATGATGCTACAGGGTCAGAAGCTATCAAGAAGAATCAGTAAACAAAAGAGATGTTTTAGCTAACTTAATTACATGTAAAATTATTAAGATAAGTACCTTCATCAATCCCAAGATTAGCTGAACACTTGTGATAATAATGAACGACGCAATAGATTGTGAAAATATACAAAACATTAACGGTAAAATAAGAAGAAAATAGGAAGAAGAGCTACGCTTGACCGGGCCCAAAAGTTCTCCTGTAGACCCAGTTCCCAAAAAGTAAAGTACAAGTTCTAATCTCTATTGCCGAAATTGTACTCTCACAAAGGTACACAATCCTCTCTCTCTCTCTCTCTCTCTCTCTCACACACACACACACACACACACACACTCCCCTCTCTCTCTCACACACAAAGCCAGGCTCCCGTTCTCATTCTGCACCCCAAATCCTCCACTAAACAGGCCCAACAAGTGTTTAGCCTGTGACATGTTCGAAGACCCAAACGGAAAACGGCCCACACAGTCCATTATAATCAGGCCCAAGATCTCCTCCTCAACGAGCCTGAGCCCAACCTCGTACCCTCCATAGGAACTACAGCCCAATGAGTCAGACACCAAAGAGAAATGGTGCAGTCGCAGAAACAACTCAACAAATGACAATGAAGCTTTTGTCGAGCTGAAGAGCTCCTGTTCTGCTAACACCACCATTTTCGTGACAATTTCCTCACTTTGCGCAAGAAATCTTCATTGATGCCGAGCTTTCGCTGGGGGTTCTTGATTCTTGCAGCATGCAGTTGGCTACAACTGCAGACTCTGCTCACTTGTAGCCACTCTATGTCCTTCACTTGGACAGCCTGCGAACTCGATCAGTCTTCGCCCGGTTCGACGAGCAGAGTCTGCATTTGCTTCCAGTGCCACAACTGCAGTGATGCAGCACCATTGTTTCTGTTGGCTAGATCAATCATTAGAGGTGGCCATTGTATGCCCTCCATCACGTCGAAATCGATGACGTGGACTTCAGGATCGCCATCTGTCGCCTCGAGGATGGCCTGATTCGCCGTGAAGTGCGTGAATTTCGTGAAGTGCGTGAAGTGCGTGAAGCTCTTGCATTATCCGGTATGCCGACATGTCTGAAACTGGCGGCCGCACCGCGGCGGTGGCGGCAGCGCGGTGACCGGCCGTACGCGATTTGAGGCCCTGTGTGAACAAGTATGCTCGCCTGAGAAATGGGCTGGTCTCATCTACTCTGTTGAAGGAGAGGAGGTGGTCAAAGCCTGGCATTCAGGCTCGAGCCCAAAATGCCAGTTCTCTGATTCAATAGCTTGTGCACACATTAGTAGTAGATCATTGAGGACCAGCTCTTGGAAGTTCAAATTCTCTTGTGATTTGGCTCTTTGATCACCACCTGATCCCAACTTGAGGGTAGCTGAACCTCTTCAAGACTCATGAGGATGTCCTGATCAATATCATTCAATAGCAATCTGAGCTCACTCTGAACAAAAATGGTGCTCTGGGTGTCCGCTTGTGTACGACAGGCAAGCTGGTCCCAGATTCCCACCGAATTTATGAAAGGAAATCGAATTGTACAGTTCTGATACCTTCCTTAGTTTAAATGGAAGCTCTGAGTTCATTTGTTTCACCATTTTCAAACTGTTCAACAGAGAAATCAACAAGAACTCGCAGGTGGCAAGCATAGAACTTGCAGGCCTAGTAACACAATTCAAAGAAAAATGGAAAATGATCAACCTGTTTCCATTAAAAAGGATGAAATGAAATACAGAGCACCACTGGAGAAATTTAGAGTCCTCAAACTATGTCATTCTCTCAAACGAACAGAACTTATCTGTAACTGGGTATCTTCTAATATTTTGAATGTAACTCCTTGAACGAGAACTTGTAATGAAAAGTTGACACCGCGGAGATTCCTCCTCATCCTGTTGTCACACTTCATTGAGACGGGCACATCACGACACTTGAAAACAATCTGAGCAGGCCAGAGGGTCAACATTCCAATGGACAACAATGGCGAACTGAAAATGACAAGAGCTTGTCATGGCGCGGTCTTAATTGACTTTCACGGCCAAGTGGAAATCGTTTCTGGATGCTGCCTGCATCAAAGAACTCGAGCTGTGCGTCTTTTCAGTCCTTGATTCTCCGCTTGAATAGTTTGCGGGTAGGGGAATCACTGCTACAATATTCTGTACGGCAAAGAAGCAGAAGCTACAGCTGCTGAGAGATATTGACGATGGAGATGAATGTAAATAATATCAGCAGAGTGCAATGTATGCTTATCTGTTCTGTTTGGTTATCGACCGTAATTCGTAAGTTATAATTGGTAAAGTCTTTTACAGTTATAAATGAGTTCCATGCGTTTAAGTTTTACAGTGTTTGGTTGATAATATAAAATTGTAAGTAGAAAGTACAATATATTTTACGGTGTTTGTTTGTCGTAATGTGTAAGCCGTGAGTGAAAAAGTTGACCACAAAATTAATTATTTGGTGATTTAAAAAATTGTAATATTACTAATAAATATTAAAAGTGTTAAATATTAAAAAAATTAATATTAACATAAAAAAATAACACAAATTTGTATGACCATAAAATTAACTGTAACTGTTTTGTAAGTGAGTGGTAATTGGGTTGCAAGTGAGTGGTAGTTGAGTTGCGTAAGTCTTTTATGAATTACGATCCAAACAAATGCCGTAGTTGTAATTGAGTTGTAAGTCATTTACAAATTACGGAGTTTTACGCCTTTTAAGTTGAGATAGACTTGTGTAGTTCCAGAAGAGTCGAGCTCGAATGTTTCTCACTTAAATACTAACATCTGATATTCAAATATAAGACCCACTCTTGATGTTAATCTATATTATTTAAAATAACTAAAAATAAAAAATTGTTTTAAATACTTTTTGCCTCTCCATCAAGCGACGCAAAATGAAGGTCGAAAGTAGTGAGTTGGTTAGATCTATGATTTTAGTTATACAAATTCTCGATCTGACCATTTGATCATGATCTAAATATTTAAAAACCCCTGCAAATTAAATTTTTATTAGGTTTCAAATATTTTATACCGTTAAACTAAGCAACTCATTATTTAAGCCGTCTATTTTTTTCCTATTTGATGCATGAATAAAAAGTATTTAAAATACTTAATCTTTTATTTATAAGTACTCAAAAATATATAAACTAACTACAATAATATATTTTGTATCCAGATAATGTATGATTATATTTGACAGAGAAAGATTCAGACACGGATCCTTTGAAACTACACAGCTCTATCTCCACAGTAGTTCGTCCAATTTGAGGTCGAAGTGACAGAAAGAGAAAATGATTCTTCGTCCAATTGGAGGCCGAAGTGACAGAAAGAGAGAATGATTCTCGAACTACCGTCGGCCACAAGAATCCTTGGGAATCAGTTAGCGACTTTAGGGTGAAAGATGCAATCGAACCCTGCAGACTTATTCATCAATATAGCACCAAAGCCCACAAATCAAATGGAATTCCAGACTTCCAGTTGTAGGGAACAAAGAAAAGAAAATCAAATAGACTAAACATAAGAGAATTAAGACCAAAACATGCTCCCGATTTTACCTTTCATTTTCTTGGAGTAAACAGACAAAAAACTACACAAATGATTGTTTACGGTCTCCCTAAAAATTAAAAGCCCTGGCGTTCACACACACAGGATTGAAGAGGAAAGAAAGAAAGAAGAAAGAAACAGTGAGAGAAAAAGAAAGAAACTAAAGAACTGATAACAAACCAACAATACACTCACACGTGCCTGATTGAAACCTCTTAAAATTGATAAAATGCACAAACAGATATCCACTGGGAAAAATCAATATGAGAATTATCTAGATTATGCTCGACAAAACAGTACAGTTTTGACTCATTAGCATGTTCTTGCATTCCTTGCCCACCATCTTCGACCAAATGATGAACTACACCAGTGACAGAAATGAACCTCAAAATCAATAATACAGATACAGAAAATTCTCCAATCTCTCTGTCAGTAGAAGGAGAACCTTAATAGTCATCTTGATACATGAATGGAAGGTCCGCACGTTAGAGCAACTCATAAGCAGCATCAACTAAATAAATTGCCAAGCCGCTTCTCATAGCAGCACCATTATGCACTTCCAATATGTTCGACCATGGCAACAAGAACAATATAATGTGCAATGCCATCTAGGGCAGATGCATGCCCCCTGAGGCTTCTTTTCTGCTAAAGCTCGTTCTCCTGTCCTCCTGCAACACTGATTGAAAAAAGAGACCACACACAAAAAGAAGAGGAGGATGCCTTAGACAGTAGAACCATGTAAGTCTTGGAACTGTTAAACCAATTTCCAGTGATATATAAATAGATGTATACAAATAGCATGCTATATATTGGACACAAATTTCCCTCTACAATGAGGGAGAGGCGTATAGAGATTACATTCTGTGGACAAGCTTGCACCAGTTGGTGGTGATACTGAGCCTTTTTCTTTCCTTTATAGGTGCAGGTCCCATCAGAGAAGTTGGCGTCAAGAACTTTAGCTACTACTGACTCAGGGGAAATGCTGATACCGATGTCATCCTTCAACATTAGCAACTAGCATACCAGACTGCCTTTAAAGTTTAAACTATACACCTCATTGAAATCCTCACAATCCAAGATCTCTCAACATGGTGAAGGAGCATCTGAGCAGTTTTTATTGTTTTGAAATTAATAATATGATAAAACATCACAAATACATCATGTGGTTTCAGATAAGATGAGGGGAGAGGGTAAAAAAGAAAGATAAGAAGAATACCATGTGTTCACGTACTTTCTAAGACAAGAAACCATGAAATTGTGAGGAATGCAGTCCGAAGAATGATGCACAAAATGTTATACCCAATTAGACTTTCCAAAAATGAGAAGATAGAAAAACAGCTGTTTAGGTACTTATCATTCTGTCATTTAATACTCCCATAGAACATCAAAAATAAATCAGTCATCTCCAATCAATATAAAAGGAGAAAAAAAAATTTTGATTAAACAATTGACAGGAGATAAAAGCAAATCCACAACGAGATATGAGGAACGAGTAAGCCATAAATGCAGAAAAACTGTAGATTGGTCACAACAAGAGAAAAGGCACAGGGAAAATTGAAGAAAAACTATAGATCGGAAACCAAAAAGCTTCTAAAACCATGCAGCCAAGAATCTCATTGGAGAATGAGACAAGCGATGAGAAAACCGGAAGATGACTATAATCAAGAGAATGGAAGACCGAAATTGAATATGATGGTCAAACTCATCAGTCATCACCCCAAAATAAAACAATACACGCGCAGAATAAAGATCAGGGGAGAAAAAGAATAATGGTTGTTGCATAGAAAGAGGGATGGCTAGTAGGAATCTCATAAAATCCCTTTGGTGTATGTTTTTGATTTATAAGGACCTTGTGTCACCAAGATACGCCTATATTATCATGTCGTAGAAATTTAACCTGCTTCCCTTATTTATGGACCCTTCAAGCAGACTGGTATTACTGTTTAATGTTTATAATTCGTGTAAATACTAGAATATCTTATATATTAAGACTAAATAGGGACATCCCTAAATCATAGGCTCACCGCCAAGCATGAAATCAAAGAAAACATAACCATGATGGTGGGAGATACAGTATAACAATATGCCATTCAAAAGAGGTATAATAGCCCATGAGGCGAGCGGGTTGATTCTGGTCATAGTTGTATAACTTGCCAAGCCTTAAATCCAACAGTTCGTCAAAACCTTTTGGCCTCCTAAGACTCTGGTGTCAGCACGTGGTAACGCAGCCATAGTGGGAACTTTTGTAGGCCTCCCCTCCATGTAACCAAAACAATTCTGCTACATTAAACACTAGGGGTAGTTGTGGATGATGTAAAAGATGCTTTCAAGGTACCATCAACAAGTAACTTTTTTATGCTATGTAACGGTCCAGCTTACAACATTCTAAACCTAATCACATGCCTCTCTATAAATGTTGAGGGCAATGACACTGCCAGCTTGATGTCATACCATATCTCCCCATGCCTGATACCTCCAGAGATAATAAGCTGGGGGAAGGTCAAAGTTACGTGAAGAAATAGTCATAAAATGATGATTCGGTCCGAGTCAGATGCAGACATGGAGGATGGATCCGATTCAATGATGACTCTGTCCGAGTTACATGGCTCAGAAAGAACCCAGTTCTAGTCACGTGGACCGACTCGTGAATCGGAACAGGGGGAGGTTGTCATTCCTTGTGAACCCGGCAACGGCGAGTTTCCGGTGGCGCTGGAGTCTCCATTGGCTGCTTACCCTTGTCGGAGGTCGGTGGTGGTTTGTGGTGGTCAACACATTGTGTGTCTCGACGATTCGCATAGTGATGTTGGTGGTTTTGACATTTGTGAGGGGCTAGTGCTGACGTTGGCGAGATAGCTTACGCCGGTTAGGAGGAGGGGGTGGGTCTCGAGGCCCAAGACTCTTCCCACGTAGCTGAGATTCTCACTACGACTGGGAAGGCAAGGTCAGCAAGAAGAATATCAAACGAGGCCAGGAGGATAGAGTCTTCGTTGAAGGTGTTGACCATGATCACCACTGATGGGTCTGCAAAAACAGTCGTGGCTGAGGGGAAGCGGGAGAAGGAAATGTTGATAGAAACTTTCTCCTCTTATCCATTCAAGAGAAAAGACTTAAGTTTTGATTTGATTTAGTTGATTAAACCCTAGAAATTGTCATCAATGTTGGGTTGTCCTGAACCCAATTGAGCCCTTAATCAGCATTGTGAATGCTGTGTATGGTTGGATAGCAGGGAGCTTATTGGCTTAGCCTTGTTTCGGAATTGTGATCATCATGGTTATAAGCTACTGATGATAGGTTAGGTAGTGTTCTATGGCATTCTAATAGCACAACATACATTGTTGTGTTGGTTATCTAAAAAGAACACTGATGCACCTCCAAATTCTTCAAGTACAAACCAAGGTTAATGTCATTCAGGCCTAAGACTTCATTTTAACCTAAAGGGATCTAAAGTGGTATCTGTCTATTATTAACTCCACACACACCAAGCTACTATGCTGGACACGAGAAAAGGTAGAGATTTATTTGAAGGATGTGGCATTCATCTGAGCTTCAAGGTTGATGTGGAAAAATGCATGATGGTGGGATTTATCCCGCATTGATAGAGTGAGATGGATAGTGGTTATATAGATATGATAGTGGCTATATAGATTTGAACTCAATACTCTAATAGGGATTCTCTCTTTTAGGTCAATGTAGAGCCTACATTCATAACACTATACACACATACTGATCATCAAACTATTACTATCTAACTATTATAGTCAAAACTACAATGTAGTGGATAACAAAATTTTATTCTCGAAATATGTCATCAAACTCAAAACCTAAACAAAGACGGTAAGAACATATACATGTATGAAGGAATGATACCTTAATCAATTTGAATACTGAACATGATTACTTCAGCAAGAGCTACTATTGTACTCTAAGCAGACATAGAATGCAACTAAAATTGCAGTTTGCCAAATGAATTTTATCATGGTCTTAATAAGGATGTAAAATGTTGCCACCACAGAAATCTAATCAAAATAAGAAGCAAATAACAATCAACTCACCCAATAACACCAGCTCATCAAGGAACTTCAGTAAGCCCGGCATCGAACACAAACCCCCGGTACACCCCGTCCCCATACCCCGGGACCCCATCCACCCACCTCCAACCCCTCCACCTCCTCCTTCTTCGTCCTCTCCTCCTCCCTCTTCCTCCCACATCGCCATCTTTCCCCTCACCCTCTTCCCCGAGAACCACACCCTCCCTTCCCCTCCAAACACCTTCACCTTATTATTCCCCGTCGTCGCCCCTCCCTGCCCTTGCCCTCCTCCACCTCCACCTCCCCCTCCACTCACAAAACACCTATACATCTCCGGCGGCATCCTGCCCGCCTCGTCCCACTCCATCCTCTCCAAGTTCAGCCTCAAAATCAGCACGGTCGAGCACGGTGAGTCCACGGCAAAGCTCGATCTCAACCCCCCAACCATCAGCATCTCATCCTTCCCTCCCCCTCTCACCAACCTTGGCCTCTTCAATATATCAAACACGTCCCCCCACTCGTGCTTCTCGAGCTGCGCCCACCCTCTCCCCCCTTTCAACTCCTCCAACCGGCAGCAGAACAGCTTCCACTGGCTCCGCCACGGCGATCCGACATCGCACAGGGTAAAGATCGATTTTTCGATCAGCACCGGGCTCCGAGGCTTCGACGGCAAATTGAGCGAGTATTTTAGCCAGCAGTTGGTATCCGGGAGCGGGGAGTAGTAGAGGGCGGCGAGCTCGGTGAGCACGAGGACGATGCCCGTGGGGCCCACGAGGACGGTCCCGTGCCGGGACCAGGCGGATCCGAGCTGGGGGAGGACCTTGTAGGATCTAGTCAGGGGGTTGCAGACGATTAGGGATTTAGGGTTTTTGTGGTCGGTTTGGGGGTTGCTGGAGGCGGCGACGGCATCGGCCCAGAGATAGAGGAGGGAGTTGCAGGAGGTGATGGGAGAGAGAGACGGGAAGCGGAGGAAGGACAGGGGGAACTTCAGGTACTTGTTGAGGTCTGGATCGAAGGCGGTGAGGTGGTGACTGGGTGGGTGGTGGTGAGCGTAAGAGTGGCGGTGATTGTTGCGGAGGGCAAGAAGGCTTAGGGTGGGGAGAGCGGGCGGAGAGATTAAGGAGTCGCGGAAGGATCGGCAGACGGAGCGGCAGAGGAGGGCCTGGCGGAGGGGGAGGAGGGAGAAGATCTTGTGGAGGGCGTCATGGGGGAGGGACTGGATCGGGCTCGCCGGCGGAGGACATGAATCGTCCAGGTCGTCGTCGATGACCATAGCGTCGTCGTCACCGCGGAGGACCGGAATCGAGCTGGGCATTTGGGGAAAGGGGATGTGGACTTTTGGGCAAAGAGAGCAAAGGGATGAATAAAGAGAGGCGAGGAGGGGTGGGGCGACTGGTGAGGGGCAGTCCGCAGTGAGGGTATTTACGGAGTTGCCATCAGTTGTCGCTGCAGTAGTTTGATGCCCGTTCGCTGGAGATCTCCTGTGATCTGAGCTGGCGATTGTCTGCTTTCTGACAAGAACTTAGATCCTGTTCTCTCATTTATTTTTTGATTGGCTCCCGTCGAAATTATTGTACCATACGCAGTACAAAATTATTGCAGCTTTTGTGTTTTGCAAAATTCATTAAAAAAGATATTAATAGTAGACGTAAAATTCCTTAAAATTGTTTCTTTCGTGTCAGCGGAATTTGAGAGCATATTATACTAAAAAAAGGAGAAGAAAAGGAAATAATTTATACTAAGAAACCATTACAATTTTCGTATAATTATATATTTTAAAATCACAGTAAACAATTGCAATTCTCGTTTGAGTAATTTTTGTTACTGTTATCACAAGGATATTGTATGCTTGAAATTCTACATTTAAAATATCTCTACATCTAGTTGCGAAATATGGCTTGAATGGCATGTTTTTACCAAATGCCCATGTCGGATTATTCAAAATAGTAAATAAATATTAACCCAATTCCAAATCACAGTTAGGTAAATAACATATTTAATATTTTTTTCCTGAGGAATTTGCTTTTGGAGAGGCTAGGAACTTTATAATTTGTTTCTTTCAAAGGAAAAAGTAAAAGAAAAAGAAAATCATAAATTTCTTTGTTTCATTTCTAAGTGTTTTCTTAAACCCACGTTGTGCTCATGATATTGTTCTTCTCTTTTAATGAATCAGGCCTGGACTTCAATTCCAAAATAAATAAATAATAAACAAACAAAGTAATTAATTCAGCATTTAAAATCTGGGCCCCCATTTAGGGCCTGTTTGGTTCGGTGCAGGTGGGCTGTACGTGCGAAGCCCACTTGCACCAAATTGAAAATAATTTTTTGCGAGTGTAAAGCCCACACCATTTTTTTTTTTGCCAGAGCAAAGCTTACACCAGTGACCAGTCCAACTGCAAAACCCATTTGCAAGTGAAAAATCCTTTTCCAAGCACATGGTGAAAAAAAAAAAAATCCTATATTTTAAAAATGGGCACTGCACATGCCAAAAATACTATTAATATGGTACATAAATTTTGGCAAACATAATCATCTTGGATATTAAATTACCGACAATCATTAATTGTAAAATGTTTAATGCAATTGTACATAAGCAGAAATTCTTATGAATATTTAATCAGAATTAGATATATGATGATAAACAAAAATTTTTTTCCCCTTTTTTTAATAAAATCAGGAACAAACGTTTAGAGTTCTTACAATCTAACCACATCTCATTATGACCTAGTCTTCGGTATGCGATTTGTGGTTCTTTTGTGTTGTATTAAGATTCCTCATGTATAGCTTTTGTTTCTTTAAAAAAAATTTAATGCAAGGAACAAATGAATTAGGCTTACTGTTTTCCTTGGTAAATTAGTAAAGAACTTTTTTTAAAGCTTTTTTAAAGCAAAAGTCCAGTAAGAAAAATAATTCATAATTTATAGATCAACAAGGAAGCATGGAGGTGATGAATTAAAAGATAAATACTATTTTACGGAGGAAAAAAAATAAATTATTCGGGAAAAGGAAGCAATTTAAATTCGATAAAAGTTTTTTAGTTAATAAATTTGATAAAAGTTGGAAATACGAAAAAGAACGAACCTGTGTGATCTGTAGCGTGTTTGCAGAGGAGACAATGATCGGAGGGGTTCGGTTCATGTGTGTGAGCCACACACACATACAATAAGAGGACCAATCACGTATTAACATGTGTTTTGATCCTCTTATAATATGTTAAGTGTGTGGGCCTCACATACATATTATAATATATTATAAGAGTTTCAATCCACGTGTCAACGTCAGATTGGTCCTCTTATTGTGTGTGTGGCTCACACATATGAACCGAACCCTGATCGGAGGGGAGCAGAGGCAACGGGGCCGAATTTGATCTGATTAAAGGCCCGGACTTGGAAAATCAAAAGCTAGATGAGCCAGATGGGTCGGGTCGGCTCACAACCATTTTAGGGCTTAATTTTGGAAACTAACATAAATTCTTAAATTTAACATTGAACTGTGTCTATTCATAGCAATTCCGTGAAAATTTCTGGAGTTTTCATAAAAATTTATGATAGTTAATGTTAACTCAATATGAGATAGAGTTGTATCCTTTTAAAGGATTTGATCTCGGATCCTTCCCACTCAAATTCAACCTTCAACATTCGAATACAAGATCCACTCCGTTGAAGTTGATCTATACTATTTCAAGTATTTATAAACCAAAAATCAAGTGTTTTAAATACTTTTTGCCCATCCATCAAGTAGGGGAAAAACGGACGGCCTAAATAGCGAGTTGGTTAGTTTAACGGTGTAGAACATTTGAAATCTAACAAAAATTAGTTTATAGGGGTTTTTAAATGTTTAGATCATAATGAAATGGCCGGATCGAGAATTTGTATGTCTAAAGACATAGATCTAATCAACTCACTACTTTCGGCCGTCATTTTGCGTCGCTTGATGGATGGGCAAAAAGTATTTAAAACACTTGATTTTGGTTTATAGATACTTGAAATAGTATAGATCAACTTCAACGGAGTGGATCTTGTATTCGAATGTTGGAGGGTTGATTTTGAGTGAGAAGGATCCGGATCAAATTTATCTCATGTTAATATTCTAAAATTAAATGAACATTCAGTCTAACATATAATATACTGGACTCATTTGGGCCTACAGTTCTTAGCTTAATAGCCTGCACAACACTTTCAGAAACTGAAAGATCAAATGATTTTCCAGCAAACTAAAAGAAGAAAAAAAGCCATTAGCATTCTTATGTTAGAATTAAAGGATGGTCCAAGTTGAAAATCTCAACCATAAGTTATCATAATAAACAATTGTTATTCAATCTTTCTACAACTGACAACCATATCCGCCGTGAATTGCGCTCGTGATCACTTTACACTCGGAAAAATTATAATCTTCTATAAAATATATATGATTAAGACTATAGACTTGGACTATCATCTAACTTCAATACAAATGAGAGGATTTACTTAAGACTCTAAACATTCTTGCATCCTGTCGGTGATGCCAAGAACATTACGCAATAGAGATTTTGAGACCATTTCGTCAAAATGGAGAAAAACTTGTAGTGATTAAATTTTGGTCCTCATTAAGACGATGACACGTGTCTAAGCGACCGAATGTTTTTTCTGACACATCCACAACTCAGAGAGTTTACCTCGGAGCTCCGCCACATCGAACCTTCGTGAGGTCATATTTCTCTGTCATGAAGATCCTTTTATTCCTGAACTACCTTTCGTTCTGAAGACGTTCTCAGTTCAGAGTCGCACTCCACCACTCTGAGGTTTTTACCTTCCCGAGATCTTTCTTCTTCCAAAAGTCTCTAACTCGAGGCCAGAAGTTCCAAACATCACTCCACTGGAAATTTTGCCAATTATTACTCAGCTTCATTTTCACTACGTTCATAACATGTAACGTCCCTTTCAGCGTTGGCAGTTATAAACAGTGGCGGATTTCCCGGTATGCAATCTCACCATCCAACGTCAGCAATCACAACTGTTACAACAAATCCAACATGTACAGCTCGTGCAGTTATAACAGTCTATCAATTCCCCCACCACGTCAGCATCCTTGTCAGGTATATATAATCCTTTTTCTTCAAAGAGAAGGGAATCACTTTCCTAATCCTCAGAGCACACACATACACCATTATAGTAGTAGCTCTCTATGCCAGTCTATTCACTACACTGAAAGGTTTTCTTTTTCAGTCCACCATTCATCTACTAGCAGTTCTTTGTGCTAGTCTACTCTTCCACCACACCGACAGTTTTCCTCTGTTGATTCTTTCTACCATTCCACCTACTGAGTGTCACAACGAGGGTCTTAGGCCGGCATCACACTAGTGCTCCTAACCTGAAAAGTATTTTTTCGGTGTGTGCTCAGACATGTATCATTGGGGTGGGGGGGATCTCAAATCAGTTGTAGTGAGTCTGATCCACAATAAGTCGTTTTTTATCTACCACCAAACCTTACAACAACTGAAGAGCTTTAGCCTGTTTCATTTGTAAGCTCAAAAAAGAAGAGAGCAACAAAAGTAAAGCTTCATCTGCTCTCAAGCAGCAAAACAGAGACGAATTCAGCACAGACAAAGCCAGATAGATCATGCTTCTTCTTCTTCTTCAGCAAGTCATATTGCTCGCCCACCACAGCGATAACCCGAGGGGAAGAAAAGGGCTCCCAAGCGCCAAGCCTGCTCCAGTTCGTCACAACACGACACCTGCAACTCGCAAACACCTTTTTCTTATTCTCCACTGCACCTTTTTTTTCCCCACATGCGAGGGCCAGTAGAATTGCGTGAGAATATAACATAATTCATATAGCAATGTGCAAGACACGCACCTCCTGTTGCTGCCAGGCTCTTCCCCTGCATCATCATCGTGCTTCTTAATGACAATGACAGCAACAGCATCAGCCTTCTCTTCATCATGATTCAGTCGGCACTGGCCACAACATTTCCGACATCGCCATCATTACTCGGAATCATCAATCCCAATATAGCTCAGGTTCCGGTTGACTGCAAATTTGGATTTGGTCCACTCTGAGTCACGGTTGTTCTTTGAACGGAGATGGCTGGGGCTGTGGCGGCGGAGGTGGTTGTGATCGGGGTATCAGCACGACGAGCTTTTGCAGGAGGGAGATGATGGTGGCCGGATCCTGGGCCGCGAGCTCATGATCTCGGGCCTGGTGCTCAGGAGCGAGGAGATGGCCTCGTCTCGGACGATTCGCTCTCGATCTTGCCGCTGCATTAGCCCCTCCAGCGTCCCCATCGTTCAAGCTGCTGTTGTCGTCGTGCTCCCTCTTCTTTTCCTCCCGCTTTCTTTACTCAGACCCATCTCGTCGAAGGAGGAATCAGATGAGATGATTTCTGCGACAGGCGGGAGATTTTGGGCGGGGACGGCTATTGTGGGCGGAGCAGCTGGTGGTGGCGGCCATCGGTATGAGGACTCAGAAGGAGGAGGTGGAGGTCGTTGATGTGGTTCAGGTGGCGACGGAGTCTGTCCGGTGAGCTTTTGCAGAAGTGAATAAGTGAGATAATGGTGGCCCTCTCCCTCGCGGCGAGCTCGTGCCCTAGGGCCAGCATCTCGATGGTTTCCATCTTTGAAGGAGTGTTCCTTGCCACTCGAGCAGACCCACGATCTTTCCGCTCTCGCTGTCATCATCGCACAGCCTCTTCCGCTTCTTCCATTCTCAGTGTTGTCATCAGCAACGGCAATCGGCACTGGTGCGGAGAACTGCATGGGTTGGAGCCTCACTGTCGGCGGAGGATCGGGTAA
>JAVJIF010025799.1:0-77042 GCA_038442645.1 Agave tequilana | reverse complement strand
TGAAGAACTAATTCTCTCTAGTGGTTTGCTGAGATTCTTAAAGCAACCCTAGAGCAGTTAAGTCTAGATCGGATTAATGAACATCTATAGAAACCCTAGGGTTAAAAAACAATTTTCTTGAAGATTAAACAAATACCTAGAATTCCTAATATAGGTTGCATATTAAAAAGACCTCTCATGACTTCAAACTTAAGAACTAGGACGGCATAAATTTAAGATTCGTCTTTTATTAGGCTGTACTTAGATGTTAGGATGAACCATAGTTTGGCTTTTAATAATGTAACTTTGCTAGAAGTCTAGTATTGATTTTTCTTGCTTGAATTATTTGTAATGACCTAGGGTGAATCACCTACATCTTAAGATGAAGATCTAGCTCCTTAACTTGCAATAGGGTTGTGGTAGAAGATCAGCAAAACCACGTCTTTAATCTCATATTTTCATCACCAATCTAATCTCTCTTTTCTTACTTGAAGCATACAGAGGAATCGAGTCGAAAAGCTTTCATCGCATCCTTCCCTGAGGATCACGACCCGCTTGAGCCCTTGCTACAGCGGATTCGCATTGAGACTAAGAAACTTCACTTCTTTTATTCTTTAAAATCTCAATCAAATTTTGGCGCCGTTGCCGGGGAAGGAACGGCACGATTTCCTCGTTCTAATCATTCTTTCTTTTCTGTTGCAGGTACAGAGAACAGGATACAGAAACAAAGCAGCAGAAATTACATATTGCAACCCTGTGCCTCTGCCCTAGAAGGCAGAGCACTTGGGCCTACTCCTTTGCCGCAGATCCGCGGCAAAAGCCGCAGAAACGCGGCAAGAGTAGTTAACTACTCACAGAAATTTCTGCAGGTTGCTTTGCATTGCAAAAATCTGCTTACTGCTGTGATTATTTTTCTCTGTGATCACTCTGCAATTGCTAATAATAACATTAACCCATTTGTTGAAAATAAAAAAAAAAAATTTTAGACTCTTGCATTTAGGGCACGTGTCTATTTACATTTTTTTAATTCTGTTGAAGAGTGCTGGCGACAAGGTACGTTTGCATAGCATATAGATTAGGAAACACTCTTGGTTGTTTACTGCTTTCTTGAGTGATTACTTTTCTACCGCTTTACACGTACACTAATTCATCTTAAGGGCATAACCCATAAGCAAGATAAGGTGGGGATTTCATCACCCTTCCTTGGCCCACAAATCATATCCGTCACACTCACAACCCTAACCTTAAGTAAAATTTGACTAGACGTTGGCCCTAGGTTAACTCGGACTCAATAGGAGATTGACCGAAGGAGGAAAATTGTTCGAAATTAACTCTTGTCAAATCGGTGTCTAGGCAGGGGATTGAGGGCCGAAAGCCCGAAGAACGGTGGTTATTTAATTAAGGAACGTCTCTGACGGAAAACCTCCCACCGGTCTTGCCACCTACCTGGCCGATTAGCTTGTGGTTAACGTCGACAGTAGACCTCCTAAGGACAGTCTAAAGTTAGGAGTCGTCTAGGTCAAGGCTTACCCTAGATTAGGATTTTTGATTGTTTTTCTTTTTTTTGATTGATTGGGTGAACTTGTTTGCTGATTGTGCATGACCGCTTGGTCGAGAGACCCACTTACATCCAGGCTAACTAGAACTAGTTCACCACCCGAGCTCAAGCCCGACTCACACATGGCACAACCACAGTCACTCCAAGATAGGTTCTATCCTATTAGAACCTCTCTTCCTTCTTGCATCCAGCTCACTATCGAAAGTGTTGACCCATATGAACTCAAGCCACAATACATCAACACTCTTCCCAAATTTCATGGACTTGAATCTGAGGATGCATACTTCTTCATAAGGGAATTTGAAGAAGTATGTCAAATGATGAATATACCTAAGTTAGGAGACGATGCTATCAAACTTAGGTTTATCCCCTTTGCTTTGAAGGATTTAGCAAAGAAATGGCTCTACAGTCTAGAGGCCGGTTCAATATCTTCTTGGGATAATTTCATTAAGGCCTTCTTAAAGAAATTTTATCCCGTTCACAAGACTGCACTGATTAGGAAGAATATCCTCCAGTTTAAGCAAACAGCCAATGAACCTTTTTAGAAATACTTCGAGCGTTTTAAGGATCTCCTTGCCCAATGTCCTCACCATGGGATAGAGAAATGGCGACTTTGCCAAGTTCTCTATGATGGATTAGATTATTCTACTAAAACACTGTTAGAATCCATGTGTCAAGGAGGATTTCTGCAAAAGAATGAAGATGAAGGATGGACATTGTTTGAGGAATTAGCTGAAAAATCCATCCAATGGGACCCTACTCCTGAAAAAATCTAGGACTAATGACCCTACTTCTTCTAAAGGAGGTATCCATTCCATTGAGGCCAACGTAGCAACCGATGCTAAGTTAGCTGCTGTTATGCGTAGACTAGAGGCTCTTGAAACGAAAGAGCCAGTCTCTGTGAACCAAGTCAGCCCAACATCTTCGGCGGGCTGTACTTATTGTCAAGATATGAACCATGTGTTCGAGGAATGTCCTGTTTTCATCGCGCATCAAAGCTTGCCCGAACATATGAGTGCGGCCTTCACAAGGCCCGCCAACAATCCTTATGCACCCACCTACAATCCCGGTTGGAGAAACCATCCCAATTTTTCATGGGGCCCAAGCAACAATGATCAAGTGAGGCCCAAATTCTCCAACAACTTCCAAAATCCGCCCTATCAACAAAATTTCCCTAGTCAAAATCCTCCACCGTCTTTCCAAAATTCACAAATGGAGACAAGACTTTCAAATTTGGAAAGAAAGGTGGATACCCTAGTCAAAAGCCAAGACACGCTGGCTCAAGTCCTAAGTAGGATAGAGCTCCAATTGAACCAGCAAGAGAGACAGAGGGGTACCCTACCGAGTCAACCATTGCCAAATCCTAGGAATCCTAGGCCAGCCAATGAGGCTCAAGACCCAAATCAGTGTCACATGGTTCATACACTCAGATCTGGGAAACAAGTTGATAATCAAGTATCTATGCCATCGGATCCATCTCAGCCATCCATTCCATCTAGCTCCACTCCTTCTCCATCCAGTCCCAAGGAAACTGAAGCTGAAAAGTCAGCAGATCAGTTGCACCAGCCTATAGCTCCATTTCCAAATAGGCTTAGAAGTAACAACAATGCACACATGGAGAAATTATTAGAGGTGTTCAATCAAGTTAGGCTCAACATTCCACTTCTTGATGCAATCCAACAGGTCCCTAGTTATGCCAAATTCATTAAGGACATGTGCACCAAGAAAAGAAAGACTAATGTGCCTAAAAAGGTTTTTCTAGCCACTAACATTAGTGAGCTACTGTCCAACCAGATCCCTATCAAGTATAAGGACCCAGGTTGCCCCACCATTTCTTGCACCATAGGTCGAGCCGAAATCAATCGAGCACTCCTCGATTTAGGAGCCAGCATCAATTTGCTCCCTTTCTCCGTGTATCAACAACTTGGATTAGGTGAACTCAACCCGACCCAAGTTACTATTCAGTTGGCTGACCGCTCTATCAAAGTTCCTAGGGAGAAATCAATGACGTTCTCATACGGGTAGGAGAATTCATTTACCCAGTAGATTTCATTGTCTTAGAGACACAACCTGTGTCTAATCCTAGGTCCCAAACTCCCGTTATCTTAGGAAGACCGTTCCTAGCAACCGCTAATGCAATTATAAATTGTAGAAACGGTTCCATGAGACTGACTTTGGGGATATGACCAAGGAAGTCAATGTTTTCAACCTAGGTAAGCATCCCTACGATGTGACCGACCAACCTTTTGAGGTTAACTCCATTGAGAACATGACGAGTGAGCATAATGATGAGATCATATTTGAGTCAGAGGAAGAGGAAGAGTTAGAAACAAGTGATATCAGTCTTGATGAGATCGAATGGGAATCAAATCTGAGTTCTATAGAGATGGGAGATTCTAGCTTAACTCCTCCACCCATCGAGCCAACTCCTTCTTTGGAGTTAAAAGCCTTGCCCAAACATCTTAAGTACGCCTACCTAGGTGAACAAGAGACGTTACCGGTCATAGTTGCATCTAATTTGACCAATAGGCAAGAGGAGGACCTGCTGGCAACCCTTAGGAGACATAGGGAAGCCATTGGTTGGACTATGGCAGATATCAAGGGACTGAGCCCTACGATAGTCCAGCATCGTATCCATCTAGAGGAAGGGGTTAGACCGAAGAGGGATCCACAGCGTAGGCTAAACCCACTCATGCAGGAGGCTGTACACGCCGAAATAGTGAAACTGTTAGATAATGGGATCATTTATCCCATTTCCGATAGCGAATGGGTTAGCCCAATGCATGTGGTCCCTAAGAAGTCTAGTTTTACTGTGGTAGAGAACGACAAGCATGAGTTAGTGCAAACACGATTGCCTACCAAGGTGAGAGTATGCATAGACTACCGCAAGTTGAACGCAGCCACTAGGAAAGATCATTTTCCCCTCCCTTTCATTGACCAAATGTTGGAAAGATTAGCAGGTCATGAGTATTATTGCTTTTTGGACGGTTATTCAGGGTATAACCAAATTCCTATAGCGCCGGAGGATCAAGAGAAGACAACGTTCACATGTCCATTTGGGACATTTGCCTACCGTCGAATGCCTTTCGGCTTGTGCAATGCCCCCGCCACATTCCAACGTTGTATGTTAAGCCTGTTTTCTGATATGGTTGAGCGTTTCTTAGAAATTTTCATGGACGACTTCTCCGTCTATGGAAATTCATTTGACCAGTGTCTCCATCACTTGGAGCTAGTGCTGAGTAGGTGCACCAAAAAGAACTTGACCCTAAATTGGGAAAAGTGTCACTTCATGGTGCAACATGGGATTGTCCTAGGTCACGAGATATCTAGGGAAGGGATTAAGGTAGACAAGGCCAAGGTGGAGATCATAGCGAAACTTCCACTTCCGCGATGCGTGAAGGACATTCGGTCTTTCTTAGGACACGCCGGATTTTATCGTAGGTTCATTAAGGACTTTAGCAAAATTGCTAGACCCCTTACAAACCTTCTAGCTAAAGACGTGTCCTTCATCTTTGATGATAGGTGCCATAGTGCATGGGAGAAATTGAAAATGGAGCTTATCTCTGCTCCTATCATCTCACCTCCGGACTGGTCCAAGCCTTTTGAGATCATGTGCGATGCCTCAGATTTTGCGATAGGTGCTGTCTTAGGACAGCGTAAGGACAGCAAGCAACACGTGATCTATTATTCGAGTAGGACGCTCAATGACGCCCAAATGAACTATACTACAACCGAGAAGGAATTCTTGGCAGTAGTGTTCGCTTTGGAGAAATTCCGCCCATACCTACTTGGGACCAAGACCACGATTTTCACTGACCATTCTGCTCTTCGATACCTTATGCTTAAAAAAGATGCGAAGGCCCGACTCATTCGTTGGATCCTTCTCCTTCAAGAATTCGATCTCGAAATTCGAGATAAAAAAGGTGTCGAAAATGTCGTAGCTGACCATCTCTCTCGTGTGCCAAACGCACCTTCTGACGAGCTGCCCATCAATGACAATTTTCCCGATGAGCAACTTCTAGCCATCTCTAAGGAGCCATGGTTTGCTAACATAGTAAATTACTTAGTCACAAACCAAACACCACCTAGTTGGTCTAAACAGGATAGATACCGATTCTTGTCTCAAGTTCGGTATTACATGTGGGAAGATCCTTATCTTTTCAAATATTGTAGCGACCAAATCATTAGGAGATGTGTCCCCGACGAGGAGACTAGAAGCGTGCTAGCTTTTTGTCATGAGTTCGCTTGCGGTGGACATTTTGGTCCCCGCAAAACTGCCGAGAAAATTCTGCAAAGTGGCTTTTATTGGCCAACTGTGTTTAGAGACGCATTTGAGTATTGCAAAACTTGCACAAGATGTCAAATGATAGGAAGAATTTCCAAACGAAATATGATGCCCCTAAATCCCATTCTAAAGTAGAACTTTTCGACGTATGGGGCATTGATTTTATGGGACCCTTCCCGAATTCGTTTGGGCACCAGTACATCTTGTTGGCCGTAGACTACGTGTCAAAGTGGGTAGAAGCTGTCCCTTGCAAGACAAATGACAACAAAGTTGTTGTCAAATTCTTGAAAGATAATATCATCTCACGCTTTGGAATCCCTCGAGCCATCATTAGCGACAATGGCACACATTTTTGCAATAGAACTTTTGAAGCTCTTATGCGAAAATATGCCATTACCACAAGTTGTCTACGCCCTACCATCCTCAAACTAGCGGGCAGGTAGAAGTTTCTAATAGGCAAGTCAAGCTCATTTTGGAGAAGACTGTGAATCAGAATAGGAAGGACTGGTCCACCAAACTGGTGGATGCCCTATGGGCATATAGGACTGCCTTTAAGACGATTCTAGGAATGTCTCCCTACAGACTGGTCTTTGGAAAGGCTTGCCACCTTCCTGTCGAGCTAGAGCACCGGGCCCTTTGGGCAATTAAGCAGCTAAATTTCGATTTAGATAAGGCCGGTGAGTTTCGAAAATTACAAATTTCTGAACTAGAGGAGTTGAGGAATGATGCATACGAGAATGCAAAGATTGCGAAGGATAGAGTTAAGGTTTTTCACGATAAATTCATCACGAGAAAAACTTTTGTCCAAGGACAAAAAGTTTTACTCTACAACTCTAGACTTCATCTCTTTCCCGGCAAATTGAAGTCAAGATGGACAGGACCATTCATTGTTAAGACGGTGTTTCCACACGGAGCCATAGAGATCTACGATCCCAAAAATGACAATTCATTCAAGGTAAATGGTCAACGTCTTAAAATCTTTTTGGAGTCTGTGCCGGAAGTTAATGCGGCGATGGGTCTTTTTGACCCACTGTATCGGTGATTATATCTTTCTGCCAGTTCATGCATCCATACATTTCATTCATACATTAGGGACAATGCATGAAACAAGTGTGGGGGGAGGGAAGGTATGTAATATATAAAAAAAAAAATCTGAAAAAAAAATCTGAAAAAAAAATTATAAAAAAAAAATGTTATAAAAAGGAATATTTTGACTTATTTTTTGAAAGAAATCTAAGTTAGTTTTAAGAATTAGGAAAATCATGATTAGGATTTCTAAAAACTTGGTCAAAATAAATAAATTGTTTAATTTAGGTATAGGAGGAGAAATTGAATAAATAATTAGTCTTGATTTTTACCTTAATGAAATGTGCATACCAAATGCATATCTAGGATTCTAAGACAAAGACCTTGTGCCTCATAAAAAAAAAAAAGAAGAAGAAGAAGAAAAAAAATCACCAATTAAGCTGATATATGTGCCTCAAGAAGCATAAGTATTCATGCCTAAAGGTGAGTAAATAAAATAAAGTCCTTAGTTTTGGGGCCTAGTTCACTCGAATTTGAGTCCGCGGGGTTTTTCTCACCTGGTGCCCTAAAGCCAACCGGTTTGGGAGTCATCGACTTTAAGTTCGTTACATGGGTGGATTAGAAAGCCTAAGAAAACTAAGAAATATATATATGTATTAACATATCTAATCAATTAGTTAGGTATGAGGGCCTCAAGAAGCCTTGATACTTATACGAAAGAAAATTAGATGAGTTATACATGCCAAAAAAAAAATAAAATATATATATTAACACATCTAATAGTCAATTAGTTAGGTATGAGGGCCTCAAGAAGCCTTGATACTTACACGAAAGAAAATTAGATGATGTTATAAAAATAATAAAGAGGCATGAGAGTCCAAGTTAAGGAATTCCTAGATTCACAAGGGTGCGTATGACTTTTGGTAACGAAAAAGACTATATTAGAAATTCAATTTTAATCCTTACCTAAAATGAATAACAATTGACTTTATAAAGACTAGGTTTGAAGAATGAATAAAATTGAGGATCCTAAAACTTATAGACTACTTAGTCTCTTCAAATATAAGTCAAATATTTTCCTTTTTATGGATTTTGTGGGTGTAATCCGCTGAAAACCCTCACGAGACAACACTCGTCCTCTAGGGTAACCTAGAGGTTTAACGGCTTGTTGCACATGCTAAGTGCAACCGTGATTCCTACGAAAGTGAGTTAGCTAGGTTAGATTTTTCTCTTTCTTTTTGATTTTTACTCGAGGACGAGCAAAAAGATAAGTGTGGGGGTGTGATAGGTAGTGAAAAATGCATAATTATCATCATATGTACCATCACATTTGCACATTTATTCATATTATAATGCACATTTATTAATATTTCGTTATTTAATGTGTGCAGGCCTCGTAGTATTATTTTAATAAGAAATAAAGCTTAATGAAGCCCAAAAGCCCACAGTTGAAGCCCAGGTGAAAAAGCGCAATTACAGAAGTCAAAATGCAAATACACAAAGGGCTAAAGTTGCAAATATCAAAGATGAGGGAAGGATAGACTTCTACCCAACCCTAAACACTTGCAGGATGAGGATAAAAGCCCAAAATTCGTGGATAGAAGATTTGGGATATTTGAAATCAAGGTAACTTGATTACTAAGTTATCTCGAAATCCCAAAATGGAGAGCCAGGATCACACTTCTAGAAGCAGGTGCCCACATGGACGGACCAGGAGAGGCCACGCGCCAAAGCGCGCGGCCAGAAGCCACAAAAGTGCCGCGGACGCTCGGCAAGGCGCGGCTTTTTGACGTTATCTGGCTACCAGATTTCGTTGGCAACTCTATCCGGGACTCCTCTACATTCTGCACTATAAATATCCGAGCAGTCGCAACAGGGAGGGGCATGCAGAGACGATTAGGGTTTTCTTTAGCCACTTTTATTTAAAGTTGTAATTTTTATTTCATGCTCGTTGTGGAGAAGAAGGAGACGATTGTGTAACCGGAGATTCATCTGAAATAAAGGTCACTCTTTTGTTCTCTTTTAATTTCTGCAAATTTTGTTTCTTTTTGTGATCTCTTTGATTTTCAATCTGTGATTTCTTCTTGCTTTCTTTTTCTTTATTTTGCAATCTTTCTCATAAATAAAAAAAATAAAAAAAATATAAATAATTTGAAAAGAAAAAAATAATGAAGAACTAATTCTCTCTAGTGGTTTGCTGAGATTCTTAAAGCAACCCTAGAGCAGTTAAGTCTAGATCGGATTAATGAACATCTATAGAAACCCTAGGGTTAAAAACAATTTTCTTGAAGATTAAACAAATACCTAGAATTCCTAATATAGGTTGCATATTAAAAAGACCTCTCATGACTTCAAACTTAAGAACTAGGACGGCATAAATTAAGATTCGTCTTTTATTAGGCTGTACTTAGATGTTAGGATGAACCATAGTTTGGCTTTTAATAATGTAACTTTGCTAGAAGTCTAGTATTGATTTTTCTTGCTTGAATTATTTGTAATGACCTAGGGTGAATCACCTACATCTTAAGATGAAGATCTAGCTCCTTAACTTGCAATAGGGTTGTGGTAGAAGATCAGCAAAACCACGTCTTTAATCTCATATTTTCATCACCAATCTAATCTCTCTTTTCTTACTTGAAGCATACAGAGGAATCGAGTCGAAAAGCTTTCATCGCATCCTTCCCTGAGGATCACGACCCGCTTGAGCCCTTGCTACAGCGGATTCGCATTGAGACTAAGAAACTTCACTTCTTTTATTCTTTAAAATCTCAATCAGAGAGACTATCCTTGAAGGACTCACACGCTCAAGAAAAAAAGCAAGAACCCATTGGTGATGTTCAAGAGGATAAAGAGGAAAGCTCTCAACCGCTTCCTAAAGAATGGAGATACGCTACAAATCACCCCAAGGAACTCATTTTAGGTGATGTCTCTAAAGGGGTAACAACTCGCTCCAAACTTCATGACTTATGTGGTAACTTTGCATTCATTCTCATTTTGAACCCAAAAACATCCTCGAAGCCGAGGGGGACTCATATTGGTTGCTAGCCATGCAAGAGGAACTCAATCAATTTGAGCGCAACCAAGTTTGGCACCTTGTTCCTAGGCCTCACGGTAGACCAATAATTGGTACTAAGTGGATTTTTAGGAACAAGATGGATGAGTCTGGAAATGTCATTAGGAATAAAGCTAGGTTAGTGGCCCAAGGTTACACTCAAGTTGAGGGAATTGACTTTGAGGAGACCTTTGCACCCGTAGCACGGCTTGAAGCCATACGGATGACACTAGCTTTTGTATCTTTTAAAAATTTTAAACTTTTTCAAATGGATGTGAAAAGTACATTTTTGAATGGTTTTATAAATGAAGAAGTTTATGTTGAACAACCTCCCGATTTTGTTGATCATGTTCATTCCAATTTTGTTTTTAAAACTTGATAAAGCTTTGTATGGATTGAAACAAGCTCCAAGAGCTTGGTATGAAAGGCTTTCTAGTTTTCTAATTTCAAATGATTTTGTTAAAGGCAAAGTAGACACAACATTATTCACTAAGCATGTTGATAATGTGACATTTTAAATGTGCAAATTATGTGGATGATATAATTTTTGTTCTACTAATGAGTTTTTATGCAAGGAATTTGAAAAGGTTATGCAATGTGAGTTTGAAATGTCTTCCATGGGTGAATTGAATTTCTTTCTTGGACTCCAAATCAAGCAATTGCAAGATGGGAATTTCATATGTCAAGCCAAGTATGCAAAGGAACTCGTAAAGAAGTTTGGACTTGAAGGCTCAAAAGTTTGCAACACTCCCATGGCAACTACAACCAAGCTTGATAAGGATGACCAAGGTAAATATGTTGATATTAAGTTATATAGAAGCATGATAGGAAGTTTGTTGTATTTGACGACAAGTAGGTCGGACATCATGTTTAGTGTGTGTCTTTGTGCTAGATTCCAATCGTGTCCTAAAGAGTCCCATCTTATTGCGGTAAAACGCATCATTCGTTATATTAAGGGCACAATTAGAATGGGTCTTTGGTCTCCGAAAACCGGAGATTTCTCAATGACGAGTTATTCGGATGCCGACTATACGGGTTGTAGAGTAGATAGAAAGAGTACTAGTAGGACATGTCAATTTCTTGGTAATTGTCTTGTTTCATGGTCCTCTAGGAAACAAAATTCCGTAGCTCTCTCAACCGCCGAGGCGGAGTATGTTGCCGCGGGGGCTTGTTGTGCACAAGTCCTTAGGATGAAACATACTCTCCTTGATTATGATTTGCATTATAACCATATAAAAATATTTTGTGATAATACTAGTACTATACATATGACTAAGAATGCAAATCAACATAGTAAGACCAAGCACATTGAGATTAGATATCACTTTCTTAGAGATCATTTTGAGAAAGGTGATATAGATATTGAGTATGTTTCCATGGATTTACAACTTGCCGATATTTTCACTAAACCACTTGATTTTGCTAGATTTTCCTTTATTTGTGGTGAACTTAATGTTTGTGTTATTGAATAAAAATGTTTTCTTAACCCTTTTGATGTATGACAAAAAGGGGGAGAATGAGTTTATATATGAAAATATGAGTTCATATGGTTTTGGTTTCATATGAGTTTATATATGTTTTTGATTTTAATTCTTGCAAAGTGAAGTGTTTTTATGATTTCTTGTATTTGAGTTTAAGTGTTTTGCAAGTATATTATACCTCATGGTTTTGAGTCTCATGGATTTTGCTTGCCATTTAAATTGTTTTTCTTTGTTTAATATAGCATAATTTGAGGGGGAGCTTTTACCTCTCTTTTATTATTTTTTAAAACATAGCCTATTTGTTTTGTCATCATCAAAAAGAGGGAGATTGTTGGCCCAAAAGGTTACACTCTCCATTTGTTTAGAGTTTTGATGATAACAAAACAAACAAGAGCTATTTGGTACTAATTAGTTTGTTCAAGATAAGTTTCAGGTTTGTACCATGTTTGGAGGCCATTGCTTGGTTATTGCAAAAATTTCTAGGTTCATGAAGCAAATAAGGCATTTGGCACATCTAGGAAGAAACATAGAAGAGAAGGCTCTAGCAAGGCATTGAAAGGCTCAAGACTTTAACATGGCTCAAGAGACTTCATTAGATTTGTTTCTAGGTTTATAGTTTTGTTAAAGAATAGTGGATAGGTTTGAAGCTCTATAATCCAACACACGTTTTTGTGCACATGTCTTTCCTAAAATATTCCCTATAAATATGTACAAATTATTTTAATTTAAAGCCTTTTGACTATAAACTCAATTTTGTGTATTATACATGTTTCAAATCAACTATTTTATAGAAGTTCAAAATCTCCTCTAGAATCTGTTTCTATTTTGATTTTTGGCCTGAGTCGGTCGACTGACCAGTCGACTTACATAAGTCAGATCAGATCGGTCGACCGATCCGGTCGACCGGGCTTCTAGCAGATGGGTGCGTGCATGTGTGCACGTTTACCGGTCGACCGCCCGGTCGACCGGAGACCTTCGGTCGACCGAGCGGCCAGCCGACTGAAGTGCACTTGCTCTCTGTTTGTGCCCAGTCGACCGGGCGGTCGACCGAGAGCCTGCAACGGCTCTTTTATTTGAACCCCGGTCGACCGAGAGAGTCGTTTCAGCCATAATGGCTACTTTTAAACATGTTTTATTTTTGTCTTTTTCTTTCTTAAAAGTGTTTAAATGATATTTTCTGAACCTAATACTTCCTAATTAGCATTAAGTGGGTTTACTCCTTAATCCCTAGCCCTCTCCTATAAATAGGGGTGATTAGGGAGAGGTTTCTTTACAACAAAAATTTGCAAAAGTTTCAAAAGTTTAAGGCATTCAAAAGAGTTTCATTTATTGGTTTTTGTGCTGAAAATCTCTCATTTTCTGAAGTGTTTTTCAAAACTCTCTGATTTCATTTTCTTTTTCCACTTACATACAAGAGCTTCAATCCTACTCATTATTCTACTAGGATTTTGTAAGGGAAGAGAATTTTTCAAAAGAGAGTTTGTGGTCTTTTGATCACCAAGAGAATACTTGTACTTGAGATTGTGGAGTTGGGTACTCCGGTGTATTTGTAACCTCTTTGTGAAGTTATAGTGGTTAGAAATCCTTCTAGGGAAGGCGGGGACGTAGAGCTGGGTGCTCGAACCTCGGAAAAATTCTCGGTGTTTGCGTTTGGTTTACTTGCTCTTGCTTCTTGCTTTACTTTCATTGCTTCTATTACTTGCTCTCTATTTTCATTGCAATATTCACTTGTTTCACATTCATATTGTCAATCAAAGTCCCATACAACAAGATTGCATTGCGCACCTCCAACTCATATCTAGAGGAATCACGAGGAAAGAGTTCAGAACCCTTCGCGGGGCATTCGGCTTCTAGTCTTGTTTTGGGTGATTGTTGCATCATATTTTTAATTGTGCATTGATTAGCATTATCACCTATTCACCCCCCCCCCCCCCCCCCCTCTAGGTGATTTTCATTTCAGGGGTCCCAAATCCATTCGAATTTCTTCATTCATATGGAACTATGACTATAGTTGCATCTGGGAGAAACATTTGATTCCCCGACAATACTTTTGATTCACTAAGCTTTGTAACCCTTTGCTAGAGAACAATTATTTCCTATGCAACTATTTTTTAATTCCCTAGCCCTTGTAGCACTTAAATTCCCCAACAGTCTTCTATTCCCTGGCCTTTGTAGCCCTTTGGAAGTTCCTTCCCGCTCTCCCTGGCCTTTATAGTTTGTAGCCCTTTCTTAAAACTACATAAGTTCCTTCCCTCCCTCTCACACCCCTCAATTTTAGAGCGATAATGCAAGAGAAACGAGATGCATCTAATATCAAATTTTGTTCATCTTTCTCTTATATAAATCTAAGATGTGTCTAATGTCACTAGATGAATTTCTAGATATTAACCTTGAGTTTACTTTAAATGGCTTATATATGTAAGATTTATAGACATTTTCATCCCAGTAACGACAGTTCTTCATTGTCAAGAGTTTTGTTCTCTTATTAGACGACACAATAGAGTTGCAAATGGAGAAAATAAGGAGATTGATACATTAAGATGGAAATAAAGCCATGTTATATTAATGGTTATGATTTAATAATTTTGATCAGGCAGTGTAAGCGGAAATCGTCATGAGGGACTTATTTCAAGAGAGTTCCAAATCGTGAGGGACCAATATTAAAAATTTGAAAATGTAGAATAGTATTATCAAAATAAGATAATTGATAGGCACTTATATCCAGAAACCCTAATCAAAATTGAACACAAGAGTAATGTGCAATAAATTCATACAATGGCATCATATATGTCTTAGATTAATATAAACAAGAAAATGCGCAAAAACTAAATAGTTATAAATGTAGAGCAGCTGCCAACTCAAGAAGGTATAGTTTAACAAAAGTAAACTCAAGCATTAAAGCCTTAATTTAAAATAAACAAAACATGATGGGTTAGACAGAAAACTAAACATTAAAAAAAGAAAAACTAGCTAGGTCCCATCTAAGATCAAAGGCATCTTTTTCTATTAGATCTTAGTTTTGCCCTTTAATTTGGATATTCGACAGCAATGAATATACAATTAGACTACTTTCTATAAGTGAGTCGGGTTTGGGTTGGACCCTTTTAGATTCACATCTCAATCAACCTAAATAATCAGAGCACTAGATCTATGTATCTGAAAGATTTGGATCCTAATCTATATGTGTTAATTAATCAGGTTGAGATCAGATCTCAGAGGTCCATTAGAAAAGGAACTATAATTTTTTTGCACCAATATTTTTAGTTTAGTATTTGGAGATAAAATATGTCCATATGGCTCCCTGTCTAACTCAATTCAGACTCTTCTCTTGCCTATGTAAATTTTTGCTAAAAGTTTCTTTTTGGATAAATCGTAGAGAAACGAATGCAAGAGTTCAATTCCAGTTATTGCGTTGGGAAAATGCATGAAGATATGTCTTCCTACACAGGTTACAACTCAAACCACCACCACCCAAAAACACATGCGTGCACACACACTATCCTTTATGTGTGATTATACTGTATATTGTACAATATATGTCTGTGTATGTGTATGTGTATGTGTATGTATATCATGTGCCAGTATGTATATATTGTACGTGTGTGTATCATGTTGGACTTGTAACCAGAGAACAAAGGATCGGCCGAGTCGTATCCGACTCGGCGGCCTCCGGTATGACTCGGAGGCCCGAGTCAGGCGTGGATCGCCGAGTCGCCCGAGTCGGGTCCGAGTCGGACCCGATCCGGGTCGACTCGGCAACCCGTGACTTTCCCCTTAAAATCCGCTCGGGGAGAGAGAGAGAGATCTGATCTCTCTCTCTCTCTCTCTCTCTCTCTCTCGCGCTCGCCGTCTCCCCCGCGACGCCCTCCGGCCCTCGCCGTCCGACCTCGTCGCCGTCGCCGTCACAGGTAACTCCTCCCCTCTCTCCCTCTCAGTCTCTCTCTCCCTCCTCTGTGCCTCTCTCTCCCTCTCTTTCTCTGTCTCTTCCCGCAGGCCGCAGCGGCGCGCGCTCTCTCTCTCTGGCCTGCAGCGGCGCGCGCTCTCTCTCCCCCCCCCCCCGCAGCTACTCTCTCTCCCGGCTCTCGACTCTCTCTCTCTCACTCTGTATCTCTCTCTCTCTGTCGCACTCTCTCTCTCTCTCTCACTCTGTATCTCTCTCTCTCTCTGTCGCACTCTCTCTCTCTCTCTGTATCTCTCTCTCTCACTCTGTATCTCTCTCTCTCTGTCGCACTCTCTCTCTCACTCTGTATCTCTCTCTCTCTCTCTGTCGCACTCTCTCTCACTCTGTATCTCTCTCTCTCTGTCTCACTCTCTCTCTCACTCTGTATCTCTCTCTCTCACTCTGTATCTCTCTCTCTCTGTCGCACTCTCTCTCTCTCACTCTGTATCTCTCTCTCTCTGTCGCACTCTCTCTCTCTCTGTATCTCTCCCTCTCCCTGTCAGTCTCTCTCTGTCTCTCCCTCTGTCTCTCTCTCTCTCCTCCACTGTGTTCCTCTCTCTCTCTCCTCTGTCTCCGTCTCTCTCCCTCTCTCTCTCTAATTAATTTGCATTTAATGTCATTTAATTTAGGTTAGTTTAGGTAAAGTTAATTTAACTTAATTTAGGTTAATTAATCTAATAAAGTTTTGTAATTAAGTTAGGTAATTTAATAATTTTATTGAAGTTAGGTAATTAAGTTATTGTAGGTTAATCTAGTATAAATTAGTTTAGTTTAATTTAATATAGTTTCATTTAATTGAATTGAATTTAATTTAAATTAGTTTAGTTAACTTAATTTAGGTTAATTTAATTAATAAAGTTTTGTAATTAAATTAGGTAATTTAATTATTTTATTAAAGTTAGGTAATTAAGTTAGTATTGCTTAATCTAGTATAAACTAGTTTAGTTTAATTTATTGTAGTTTCATTTAATTGAGTTTAATTTAATGTTTTTTAATTTAGTTAATTTTAGTTTTAATTTAATTTAACAGATAATTTTTTTTAAATTTCAGTATGGCTCCAAAGCAACGCGATATTGGATGGGAACATGGTACCCCTGTTAGTGGAAGTAGAAAACTTGTGAAGTGCAATTATTGTGGGAAACAAGTCCATGGTGGTATCACTAGATTGAAGCAGCATATAGCACATGTACCCGGTCAGGTGGAAGGATGCTTGCGAGTATCAAAAGAGATATCTCAAATAATGAGACGACATCTTTCTGAAGGTAGCAAAGAAAGAGCGGCCATTAAATCTAAAAAAGACCGACTTATGAGATCTTTAAGTGAGGAAGATTTCTATGAGGTGACCGAAGAAGATTCTGATAATGAAATTGAAGAAGTTGGTGGTTTAGAAGGAGTTGAAAGAAGACAACTGAAACAAGCCATGAAAGAAAGTCGTGAAATGGCTTGGAGATCGGCAGAAGGAGTTGATATTGGTGGCAGTAGTTCACAGCCTTCAGGATCAGGGAGTAACCGTGGATTGCGTCGGAGTATGACTATGAGAGAAGCTGAAATTTCAGCTCGTGGTATTGATCCTTACATGTTCCCAACAAAACAGAAATCAATCAAAAGCATGTTCTCAACTGAGAATATGAAAAAAGTTGGGAAATCCGTGGCGAAGTTCTTTCACTACAATGCAATACCATTCAATGCAGCTGATAGTGGTCCTTACTACCAAGCCATGATTAATACTATTGCGAAGGCAGGTCCAGGTGTAAAAGGCCCTACAGGGTACCAGATTGGCAATCTCTATTTAGAGGAGGAAGTGAAAGAAATTGGAGTATATATTGCTTCAATAAAAACAAAATGGCCGCAGTATGGTTGCACGATCATGTGTGATGGATGGAGTTCTCATAATAGAAAGCTTATTGTTAATTTCATGATTTATTGTGATAGAAGCATGATCTACCATACTTCTGTTGATACCACTAATATCTCGAAGACTGCTGAGTATATATTCTCGCTAATGGATAAAGTTGTTGATGAAGTTGGCGAAGAAAATATCGTGCAGGTTGTCACAGATAATGAGGCAAGTTTCAAAGCAGCGGGTCACATGTTGATGGAGAAGAGAAAACATTTGTTTTGGTCTCCCTGTGCAGCACATTGCATTGATTTGATGCTTGAAGATATTGGCTCTTTGAAATCAGTCAAGGAGACATTGGATGATGCTAAGGTGATCACATCATTCATTTACAATAGCCTCAAAGTGGTGAATTTAATGAAGCTATATACCAAAGATAGAGAATTGTTGAGACCAGGTATAACACGGTTTGCCACCGAGTTTATTTCTATTGAAAGCCTTATTCGCTATGAGCAAGATTTGAAAAGAATGTGCACGACTACAGAATGGCGTGAATTCAACAAGGAAAGGAGTAGAAGAAGTGTGCGAGATAAGGTTGCTAATCTCATTCTGACTGACCGGTTTTGGAAGAAGGCAAGAGAGGTCCAAAACATTATGGATCCTCTTGTTAGAGTCTTGAAGATAGTGGACCAGGACAAGAAACCTACACTATCTATTATATATGAAGCTATGGATAGAGCAAAATTGGCTATAAAGGCCTCAAATAAGAACTGGAAGAAGAACTGGGACATCATTGATAGAAGATGGGAGGGACAATTGCATAGACACTTGCATGCTGCTGGTAATTCATTTGCCTAGAAATCATATTTGTTGACTAGAAATTGAAACTGTCATATCATAACAATCGTTTGCTTACATTATTGCAGCATATTTTTTAAATCCAGCACTCCAATATTCAAAAAACTTTTCTACACATCCAGAAGTGAGATATGGATTATAAAGGAGGTCATTAAAAGATTGGAGCCAGATTTGACTAAACAAGCAAGAGCTATTAATGAGGTAATAATAATTTATTTATTTCATCGATATAATGTTATGCAAATATTAACACTTGTGATGTGTATTCTCACAGATAAAATTATTTGTGGATGGAGTTGGAGAATTTGGAAGCTCACTAACTAGAAGAGCAGTGCAACAATCTCTTCCAGCTGATTGGTGGATTAATTATGGCGAAGAAGCTCCCAATCTGCAGAAAATTGCCATCAAAGTCTTAAGCCAAACATGTTCTTCATCGGGTTGTGAAAGAAATTGGAGCACGTGGTCGCTAATTCATACAAAACTGCGCAACCGGTTGGCAATGAAAAAGTTGCATAAACTAGTATATGTGCATTACAATATGCGGTTGCGAGTAAGAAACTTGACATGCAAAAGCGACACTGATGATTATTACAACCCAATTGATCTGAACAATATTTTCAATGATGATGATATTTTGGATGAGTGGATTCGTGAGGGAGAACAGCCGATGTTACCACCAGATGACTTAGGTTGGTTAGATGAAGGTATTCGTCATACCGACGAAAGTGGCGGTGATGATGGTAATGGCGGTGATGATGACAGCGGTGATGGTGGTGGCGATGATGGTGGTGAGGGTGATGGTGGTGAGGGTGATGGCGGCAGTGAGGGTGGTGATGGTGGTAATGTTGAAGAGACTTATGGTGTTGGTGGAAGCCAACGAGATGATGCTTTAACATGGGATTCACAATATTATGCCACACAAGATACAGATCATGGAGGCCGGGCGGGGATTTCACAGCAGCGTAGGCATTTGGATCGGTTGGTCGAATTCAGTTCTAGCGATGATTATTCGAGTGGACATGATTACTACTCACATGGTCATCATAGTCTTGAAGGCCATTTACAGGGGTTGGGTTTGACATCTGGCCAATATTCTGGCACTGATTATTCTAGCACTGGTGATTACTCTACTAGCAGCACTGAATATCGAGGTTTTGGGTATTATCACCATGGAGCTGATATTGCACAACCCCTACCGCCATATTACTCTGATAGTGGATCCTCTGGCCAATCATCTCAGCCTACAGGATCTCACCCACAAACATATCATTATCCTTATGGAAACTATATGCCTGGTTTCTATACTTATCGCGGGCCAGATGATAATGATGATTTGGAGCCTCCTCGTAATTCAATGTGGAAATGACTATATTAGCAGGTACTTATGAATTATTTTGTGCAATTTACTATATTATGCATGTATTTTGATATTTTTCTACCGACGACGCTTGTATTTATGCTTTCACGTTATGTTTTGAGTGTTAGGTGATATGTTTTGAATATGTGATGCATGAATTTGGATGTTTACATTTTTTTATGATTTGTCATGATTTTTTCATAATTTTTTTGGCGCTCTATGTAGCGTTTTTTGCGTATCGCCCGAGTCCGATCCGAGTCGCCGAGACCGATCCGTCTCGGTGCCGGCCGAGTCGGCGGCCGAGACCGAGACTTTGAACCATGACGACGCTTCGCTGCCACTGCAACGCAAAAAAGAGATCAGAAGTTGAATTAGGGCATTGATGTAACTCAACTTCAGCCATTCTTTCTCCCGATGTAGTAGCAGCAAAGTAAGATGAGGCTCGAGCTCTAACTCAAGTTCTTCCTCTTATTTCACATCACAATGGCAGCAAAAGATTGCGAGGCAACAACGGGTCCAAGGGGCCATCCGAGGTCAGCAACGGCAGTCATGCAGCAGGGACAACAAGTGCCCCCAGTAACAAGAAAGAAGATTCAAAATATCTCAAGTGTTATCACATAAATCGGTAGGCAGCTTGTCCCACCGATTCAAAATTTGTGAAGATAATAGTTTGGTAGTTGATACCCTTTACATCTGAAAAGAAGTATCAAAGGCCTATTGATGAGGGTATGCTACGGAAATGAGATTACATCCACAATAAAATAAAAATTATAGATAAAAGATACTGAAAACAAATTATAATTAATTGGTATCTCTATAGAGTGGTATTAGTTTTTTCCGAATCATTAAAAGAGTGAGTGCTAATTATTTTACTATTTTCTGTTAAACTTCAGTCTTAACGTTACGTTCCTGATACTTGCTAGAATTATTATCTTATAGGTCATAAGCGACTAGATTTATCTGATCTTGCTGTCAAATTCTGCCTCAGATGAAACTTTCATTAGATTTTCCATCATTTCTATGTGGACTAGATGCACCTTTTTTTTCTTTTTTTCCTTTTTTTTTTTTGATATAAACAAGAATACAATTAGAAAAGGAAGAACATTCGGATAAGAAACAAATTCTGAAAATTTTACATAAAGAGTTAAATACATAGTATAATTATAAATCATGTCATATAAAATTGGTGTCCAGATGAAGCATGAAAAGAAACAAATTTTCCTGAACAAATACCTTAAGAAGTTCAGCAAGTTTTGCAGCCCACTGCTGCTGCTCAAAGGAACTAGAACTGCCATGCCAGTTGAATAGGGTATTCCCAGATTGCAACAGGAAACAGTCAGCAGAGCATAAGGAAGTTGCTACCTAAATGATAAACAAAATTTTTATGAGAAGAAAATCAACTTAATAAAACATACTGAAAATTTTTAAGATTCTTAAAGAAATACCTTAAACCATATTTCAACAAATAAATACAGATCTCCTAGATGAACATAAATGTTCAACATAACAAAATTTTTGGCTTCTTAAAAAATAGAAAATTATCAGATAAAGGAAGACTGTACATGAGATAAGTATTGACAGAGGAACTCTAATACCAAATGTAACACACATTCAAGCTCTTGGGCTAGCACAAACAAATGATTCAACTGTCTTAGCATTTGTATCTAGATCTAACCAGAGCACGCTATAGGTATTACTGGATGACAAAGGTACAAGGAACACCAATATCCATGGCATATTGTATATGACAGATCACATCAAGTATATCATGTATTTGATTCACTAGATTGAACTTCATGTCAGTTATAGAGTTAGTACAAGTGCTCTGTTATGGCGCAATACATGTTCGTTGCTCAACTATGTTTCATGTGATCAAAATGGTCCCAGAGATAAATAGGTGAAACCTAAGTGGACCTATAACTTTCTAGGATACTTAGATACTAGGATCTTGATAGATACTTGGAAGATACTCATTTGATGTCTCCTAAAATTTATAATGTAACACACGTATCAAAGATGTATCTGATGCATCCGAGATTAAAAAAAAGGTCAAAAAAATCTAATGTACGATGATGAGTTCACAATTCCATATGCTTTGTAGATAAATTGATATAGTTTGTTTACTTTCTAACGAAAGAAATATGATTATTCTGTACTACAGAATGTATATAACTTGGCTTGCAATGTATTTTATTATATATGCCAGAGATTATTTTTAACCATTATGGCCTCAAATCTATGTTACAAATAAAAAACATTAACTCACATACAGACATCGTTCTATTATTCTTGCACCCACAATGTATTCTTATCTTATATTTTCAGCATACCCATAACAGTGCAACAGAGATGGCAACAACTCTTATATTCTTTTGACAAATGTATTTTCACTTCTTTTGGAATAAAATATTCAAACCGACCTAATAAATTCCTTATTCAATGTTTCATGGCTTAACAAAAGTAGCACTCGTATTAATGCGTCAGCAATATTGTAAAAAGGAGATGTACTAGAAACTTTGAAGCTCACCGCATCAACTTGAACCGTTTTGTTATTGTGGACTGATGTACCAGATACTCGAAATAGTGCAATGACATCAGAAGTGTATGTATCATCATTCAAATTATTTTCGGCTATGTACTTTTTGTAGCCTGAGCTAATGCCCCCCTGCACGTAAGTTAAAATTAGAGATACAATCAACTATCACCTGATGTAGTCAAAAAAAAATCATGGCATCTTAACAGTAAAACTATGATTTGAGTCATCATGTTGGATGGACCTCAGAAAATTTGGAAAAGCAAACAAACAATAGCAATAAAAATACCTTCAAAACAACCATAGGTTGGAAAAGTGCAATAAACTGTGGTGGCTCCCTTCCCTGAAAAATGCGACCCTGCACAAAGTCTCTCTTGGAAATCTAGCCTCATACAAAATACATATTGCATTTAGTTCAAAGAAATAAAGATAAGCAAGTACCAGAACAGGCCTTCCTTTCAAGGAGTTGAACATTGTATTAGCTAATCGACTAGCCATTATTTGATCATCCTGAAAAAAGAGCTAGAAATTTTAACTAAATGGACCACATATAAAGTACTAAATGGACCACATATAAAGTACATGCAACACAAAATCACAGTCATATTCAACTGTCTCAGGGTATAGGGAATTATACAGTACTAGACAAACAATATGGAAAATAAGCTTCTCAACACTGTTCATTAGCAATAGAAGATCAACCGTAATGAATAAAATAACTGAAGTAGTGACTGTTGGTGCTGCTAACAATTTGTAGCTAAGTGTTGATACTTGAACTTTTCCCGCTTTTATAAGTTTCACACGTTCATAATAGCGACAGCATGAACATAAACAATAAACAATGACCACTGAGAATTAGAAATTCTGTAAAGGTGTGAGCAAACAATTAGAAAAATTGGCATATAACATATTAAACATCATGGAGCATTAAAAGGTGCTGGACAGAACACAATCCTTTTACACTTGACTCAGTGTGACCTGATACGTAGTATGCTTTGGTTCATGGTATAATTAAGGGTACACCATACATTATTTAGAATGGAACATTGTATGAAGGGGGTAGGCTTAATCTTGCTGCACTTGGGAGCATTCCCTGGGTCATTTGGATAATTGTGCATGTATTATGTGTGCACGTGGACAGCGAAGGGACATACATATATTTTCTTAATTGAAGCTTACATCGTAGTATGGCATTCATTTGATACCTATTTAAAAAATAAATAAAAAAGAAAACTATTTTAATTAAAATAACATCACACTTATAATTATATTAAATAATAAAAGTTCAAATTCCAAAGAGTAAAGCTATATCCTGAGTGTCAAAAACAAAATAACGCAAAATACATAAAAAAAAAAAAAAAAAACTACTGCTCTTTATTGATTCTTTGGTTTTCAGTTTGGCGATTCGGATCAGGATGCACCACAAATCGGAATGCACAAATTGGATCGCAATTTGAGGGGGATGTAGTAAATTAGGTGACACTGAGTCAACTTAAGCCATGACTAATTTGATCTTGTGTCCGCTGTCAATTTGCACCACATGTTACGTGAATGAGACTCGTAGGTATCAAACACAGATGATCCTCTTTCTACAAACAGCTAACTGTAGTGATCTTCAAACAAAAGGTGAATATACAAGTCAATTTAGGGAGGATAATATTAAATAATTCCTTTGTAGGGATCCAATCAACTCCAGAAGCCCAACATAAACAAAGAAAGGACATAAAAACCATAATCAAGAAGCTTATTTCTTTCAGATTTGAAAAGGTTAAACAAGCTCGAGAAAGGACAAAAGCAACATAAATAAGAAGCTTATTTCTTTCAGATTTGAAAAGGTTTAACGAGCTCAGACAACTCAAGATTGTTGTATGTTAAACTTAGTTACTTAAATTAGGAATCTTTTAGGCTATTAGGAGTTTCTAAGTTAGTGTGATACTCATATTATGAGATGTATTTGTAATTGTCTATAAATAAAAAGTATTGAGGAAGGAATTATGAACACTTAATCATTTCCTCTAAAATTCTGATATGGTATCAATGCCTCCCAAAAAAATTTCTCTTCGCATCCTTGCTAAGTCTTTTGCGCGCCTGCACTTGGTCACGCCGATATAGCATGCGCCTAACGCCAAGGTATTATCTGCTTTATGCATTATCATTGAATTCATTTTTAATTCTCATTCCTGCCACTGCCCTCGTCTTCCTCTTTTGTTATCATTTACAGTGTTGCGCTCATTTATTGTTGCTACGTACTGTCAAATATATCTACATCTATTCCTGCTACTGCTGCTACAGGTTCGTGTTGTTGCTATCTGTATCTGCAATCTACTGCTACATGTTATTGCTGCTACCTATGCCACTGCCTACTGTTACTGATCAACTTTGCAATCCATAGTCGCCTCTGCATGACATTGAGACCTTGATGATCACCCCTGCATCTTTTATGGCCATCGCAAATCTTCTATGGCGGCCTGTTGTTGCAACTCTGCCAACCAGATTTGCGTCGTCTATGATGTCTCTGTTGCATCCTTTACTAGTATTCAAAGTGTTATTGCTAATTTGAGAGTATGATCTGAACTAATTTATAAGTGTATGTCAAGATCATGTTCTGTTGTTGAACATTCAAAAAATGACTCTAACATCTCTGTCTACTGAGTTTGAAGATCTCTCAAAATCTCATCTTCTACTGAGTTTGAGGATCTCTAAAACCTCCACTTTTACTTAGTCCGAGAATCTCCGAAAATCTCCACTTTTACTAAGTTCGAGAATCTCTAAAATCTTAATTCTATTCAATGAGATGAATATGACCTTGCATGTGTGCAGTCTTTGTCCAGGTGTTTTGTTCGACTCAAATTCAATTCACTTCAGTTTGCAGCTACAACATCAACATCATTAATTTAACAGATTGGCATCAACATTAGAAATTTTACTTATTAGTTGTTTAGAAAAATTTTATTTAGGAGATGTTTTACTAGTCTTTGCAATAAGATAGACATGATTGATATCAATGCTGCAGTTTGAGGGGGAGTGCCAAACTTAGTTACTTAAATTAGGAGTTTTATGTTATTAGGAGTTTCCAAGTTATTAGGAGTCTTCCTCATACCATGAGATGTATTTGTAATTGCCTGTAAATAAAAAATATTGAGAAAGGAATTATGAACTCTCTCATATCTTTTCCTTTAAAATTCTGATAATGTCTTTTGCCTCCTCTTCCCCAATATACCCTCACAAAGTTTTATTTTTCAATATATTTCTAATTTCATTAGAGATACTATCAGGACATTTTAAGAAAGTTATGATGGCAGATATAGAGTTTGAGGCTAAAATATATTCTAATATCCTCTAAAGTTTTTGCCCTTGTGCTCTAGTTATAATTGATTCACGACCGTAGCTAAAGCGTGTTTGAACAACGGTTTAAGCACAAAAAATCCAAAAAAAGAATTCAGGCTTTAGATTCAACCTTATTCAAATTCTTTCAACTTGTGCGCGCAATTGCAAACAAAGATACTAAGGATACAACATAGTGCCATGTATGATACTTACAAACAGAGATATTAAGTGGTAACGCTGATGGTTCATTCCTGTGTGTCAATAAAAAGGGGTATCAGTGAACGGACTTTATACCTGACATAAGCTAGCAGAGCTGGATGGTTAGAAAAATGATGACATACCATACTACATTATGGTAATGCATAGTATAGGTGAGCTACCAAGTCACGTTTTTATTCCATACGTCGCTTGATAGGCTATGACAAGGAAGATGAGAACAATGAACTCGAAGAACATTAGAATACCGTAAAGAATGTTGAGTTTTCTGTCATCTAACAAATAGCCCGCAACTTCTCCATATCAAAATTCATACCCCAAACCATTTAGTCATTCAAGATATCCACCCATAGTTGGATCCCCTGCGAACATTGACGAAGAGAGAAACAAGAATCTTGTCTCCAATGAAATTTTGTAACATCTTCCCCTCTGTTGATAACTATTTCATCATGGCTAAAATATACTCCAAACTCCCTCTCCGCCCCTCAACCCCTTCAACTCAAGCCAAAATCTCTAAAGCTAATAAACAAAGTAGGACACCGGGAAAGTGACACAAAAGGTAATATGCTCTAGGGTATTTTTTCCACTCCTATCCTTGCCTCTCTTTATCCTTCTCTTTCTCCATCCTCTCCTCTATTATTAACATCTTAGATGCCATCATAAAATGATAGAGAAGAAAGTAATAGGTAGGGCGGGGCAACAAAGCCACCACCCAACACCAAGCCGCCTACATGAAGACGCCTTTGTTTTCCCTTTAAAAAACATTAAAAACTATGAAATAGAGACTTACTGATTACTGACAAAGTCGCTGTCGTCTCTTGCTACTATCGACTGATTGAGGGAACAACCCAATGCAACATAGTGTTGCCACTCCCATAGCTCCTCCCGCCTCCATCCTCGTGTAGGTTTAAGCCATATCGAGCAGATCCAACCCGACTTGTCTGCTATAATGGGTTAGTCCACGGTGCCTTAACCATTCTCTCTCTGGCAAGCAAGATAAAAGGTTGTGAGGAGCCATGATGTGGCGCAGGGGATAGTGTGGGGCCATCAGAGGGCCCTCGCAATGGTGGAAGATGATAGCAACATCGTCAGTCACCAATAAGACTATTTTCTTTTTTTTTCCCTTTTTTGTTAAGCTCCTAATATAATATGGCGCTTACCAGCTTGGCTGTCGCCTCCTCAAAGGCGACTTAGGTGGGCATCCAAGCCCGTTTTTTAATCAATGCCACCATACTGTGAAGTTATTTTTTTACTGGCTAGGGTTGCAAGTGCATGTCAATTAATTTAGTTTACATGTAAATTGGTGATCAACTTGTTCTAGACATATGTCGGGGGCATATAGGTCTCACTAAATCAATCAGCTGAGTTGATTTGAAATTTTCGGTTGTTGCTCAATTAGCTTAGTTGTTACTTTGTTCAACAAACTTGAGGTGAATGATCGGGCATCTAATAGTGGATATCAAAACCTGATGAACTTTGGGCATATTGGGAAATCAAGGGGGGCATATAATGGTAGTTAAATCAGAACCTGCTATGATGGTAAGTGTTGGATATATTGTGCAGGGGTATGTATAGGGAGATTTGATATGGTATTTCAAAGTGGGTGTTCTTTAAGTGAAAAAACAGCAAGTTCAATAGACAAGTAAGTTTGTTTTTAAGAGGACGATTGGGCAAAAAGACGTTATCCCTCAACCCTAACAATTCAGCCAAAATCCTAAATCTAAAAGTACTAAACAAAGCAGGGCAACAGTGAAGGGACACAAAAGGTAACATCTTAGGTGGCACGAGTACCATATGATGAAGCTAATTTGTTACTGGTTCAGGCTTCCAGTGCCAGTGCAGGTTGATTAATTTACTTTATATGTAAACTGGTGATTAACTTGTTCTCGATGTATGTCGGGTGCAAATGGGTCTCATCAAATCAATTAGCTAAGTTGTTCTGAACTGTTCAATTTTCAGTTTAATGGATGTTGCTCAATTAGTTTAGCTGTTAATTTTTTAAACAAATTCGAGAAGAATGATCGGGCATCTAATGGTGGTTATCAGAACCAGGCATACTTTAGACAGACTCGGAGGGTATAGAGGGGGGACGTTATGGTAGTTAAATCTGATCTGCTATTCTGGTAAATTTTGGATAGATCGGGGAACCCGGGTCCATATAGGGAGATATTTGACATGGAATCTCAAAGTGGGGGTCCTTTAACTGAAAAAACATAAAAGGGCTATTTGGATTCAAGGAAATGGGTGGACGTGAGGAAGCGGGGAAGTGTCATTTCCCACTTCCGCTATGCATCCAAACACTGAAAAAAGAAAATGAGAAAACCCCTTTTCTTTTCTCTTTTCCCTTTTACACAACCATGTCCTCACTTTCAGAGTGCTACAGTTATTTTGTGGTCATGTAAATCTCATTTGTAGCAAGTTGTAGCTCAAAACAGTTAATTTTGTGGTCATATAAATCTCATTTGCATTCTAATTACAGTCTAATTTTTTTCATAATTAATTTTATTTTAATATTATTTCATGGTCAAATTTTGTGATCAACTTTTCCACTTTCACTTTCACATTACTAACCAAACACCGGAAAACACAACATACTTTTCCACTTCTACTTCCCAACTATCAACCAAACACCGAAAAAGATACACACAAATTCTCATTTTCCAAAACGAAAAAAAACCTACTTCCCACTTCCGCCTACTTTCTTGAATCCAAACTGCCCCAAAGTTGAATAGACAAGTTTGTTTTTGAGAGGCCAGTCATGCAAAAAGATTAAGCCTTGTCCAACATTTAAAATTACTAGTAAGATTGGATGAACACACAACAAAGTTTACTGAATGATGTGAACTATTATATTGGATGTGATGCTGCTTTACATGGTTTTAATGGGAAAGAATCAAAGAAGTCTCCAAGATTAAGTGCCAAGGAAAAACAACAAATCTGAAATTATTAACTGTTTTGAACCTGAAAATCCAGTACATGTGTCATAAGATAATAATTGACATACTTTAGCCAGATCCCATAGCAATGATATGCATGTTTCATGACGACACAGATACCTCTCAACATGATCAAATTTTCAAATGTAGATCAAGGAAGATGGAAGACTATATGTTGTTAATACATCGATATATATATCTATACAATTGATTAACATATCTATGTGTTAGACATGTGTATCAATCACTACAATACGGATATATGAGTTCAAGCATCCGTTCTTCAATTTGCCAATGTCACATCAAGTAATAAGTTTAATTTTGATGATAAACAAGAAGACCCATGGGAATCACCATTGAGAAGCAGCACAGTTTGGAGGTTTAGAAATTGCAGGCAAACCCTTAGTACCACCTATGAAGCATGGACATGCCCAAAACAGGGGTATGTCCGTGTCGGGTACATGTTGGACATGGAAACATGCCCGACACGTGCCCGATACATGTCCGACACAGTTTGACCGTGTCTGACACGAGTCAACCAGTTTGCCTCGTCGAACACGATTAAACCCTGTATTGGACACAAGCGCTGGGTTTTCGGGTTGTGGGTTTATTGGGTCGGGTTGAACCCGACCCAATATCATATAATAAAACCAAATCTCTCTCAACCTTAAATTTCCCCCAAATTCTCGATCTCTCTCTCAGACCCAATATGATCTCAAATCCCCTCGCTCCCCAAATCAGATCTCTCTCAGATCCCCTCGCTCCCCCAAAGCTTCGGTGGTCGTCGATTGTCGTCGACGTTGGAGCGATGATCTCGCAGTGGTGATCAAGCGTTGATTTTGTGGTGGTGATGTAGCACCCCATACCCAGGATACGTACCCAGATACGTGTCCCAAAAATTTTTCGATCGTATTGTTCAATTTTCTTCCTGTATGTGTTCATGGGATGTGATTGCTTATATTACTAAGTAACGGATCTGGAATCCAGACCTAGAGTCAACCCTGATCCGGACCGGGAACTCAATACCAGCCAGTAGCCCGATTTGACTTTCTGGTAGTCCTATTTGATCAATTTTAGTTTCAGAGACTATTTTCTAATATTTTAGATTTTTCATGATTTTCTGAAATTTTTCAAAATTTTCTGCAAAATCTCCAAACCGGTGTCGGTCGGCATCGCTGACTGATTCCCAGATTTTTAGTTTTTAAACGGGATTAAATTTTCAAAAACGGCTTTCACGGTACTTCTTAGAATTTCATTTTCTATCTAAAAATAATTTTTGAGATTTTTTTAAATTTATCAAAATTTGACCGATTCTGGTGACGACCGGTATCGCCGAAAGATTTCAAGATTTTTAATTTGAAAACTACATAGAATTTCTTGAATCCGATTTCACCAGGCATCTTAGAATAATATTTGCTATTTTTGAGAATTTTTCGAAACGTTTCTGAAAAAGTCGAATTTTCGCCTTATTAAAATAATAATATAATTTACTGTTCTTTCTTTTCTTACTTTCCCTTCTCCACTCCTCTACTTATTACTCCCAGAATATTTTATTAATTTTATTATTTAATAAAATATTTATTTATTATTTTTTTACTATTTCTTTTCTTTTCTTTTAAATTTTTTCCTTTTTCCTTTCTTTTTCTTTCTTTTTCTTCTTTTCTTTTCTTCTCCTTCACTCCACCTCCACTCCCACGCACACGCAGCCGCAGCCGCAGCTGCAGTTGGAGGGCAGAGAATGATGGGCTGAGCAACCCATCTCCCCCCTCATCTCCATTCATCATCACCACTTCCCTCTTCCATTAAAACATCCTTTACACTTCCTTCTCCATTCCATTTCCATTCCAACACTTCAACAAAACCCATCACCACCCTCACCGCCACCGCCGCCGCCGCCGCCCCTAGGCCGGCGCCGCGCCACCCCACACCCCCACTTCCTTCTCCAACTCCATCAACTCAAGCCATCACTCCATCACCACCAATTTCATCCAAACCCACCTCCATCACCACCCGTTCTCCTCCAAAATTCACCATCACCACCACCAATTCCACCACTCCCACCCCATCACCACCTCCTCCTCCAACTCCCTAACACCACTAAACATCATCACCACCACCACCACCACCATCACCAACTCCAACAACAACCCACATCACAACCACCCCCTCCTCTCCACCCTGGGCGCGCGCGCCGCCCTCCTCCCCGGCGACACCGCCGCCGCCGGCGGCCACCCCCTCTCCTCCTTTTCCTTTCTTTCTTTCATCTTTTCTTTCTTTCTTATCATTTCTTTCTCTTTCTTACCCTAAATAAAACTAACAATTCCTACATTCCCTAAATACCCCCACCTCATTCCCAATTTACCTCCCTATATTTACACCCATTACCCCTCTCCTTTTAAATCCTAATTCTTTTCTAAAAACACCATATTTTCTCTCTTTCTCTCTCTTCTTCCTACAACTTTCTCTCTCCTCTCTCTCTCCTCTCTCATTCCCTCTCTAATATTTATATAAATATTTATAAATATATAATATACAACTATGGGCTAGTGGATTTCTCGTGTGGATCGCCGATTTTCCAGATTTTTAACCAGTATTTCACCCCGGTTTCAGGCGAATACTTCTTAATACACTTAAAAATAAACGCCCTTGTATATATAACATGGGATTGATATGTGGATAATTTTAGCATGCCAAGCACTTGTTACCGTAATTTTAATACATGATATCATGCTATGCGAGTTAATATATGATGTTGTACACGGTGTTTACCCGACCCTGGACATGCTATACTTGACACGTGACATCTGACACCGGCACTCGGTATTTACACCGGCACTCGGTATTTACACCGACACTTGGCATGTTACACTTGATATATGATTTATGACACCGGCACTTGGTATTTACACTGGCACACGGTATTTGACGCCGATATTTGCCATGCTATATTTGACGCCGATATTTGCCATGCAATATTTGACATTGATACTTGCCATGCTATATGTGACACATGATTCCTGACACCGGTACTTGTCATGCTATATTTGACATATGATATCCGACACTGGTACTTGTCATACTACACTTATCACTTGATATTAGACACCGATACTTGATATGTCATACTTGACACCTGCTTCTGACACTCGGTATATGATATGCTTTCATGTGGTACAAATACCTGGACCTGACATCGTGACTCTTGACCGGACACTACCACCCAGATACCTGTGTATATTATATGACATATTCATGACTATCACTGTTACGGGGACTTGGCATGACTATTATATTATTACCAGATACTTGGTACTCCTGAACTCCTGTATACTTGAACCCCTGAAATAGGGAGGCTCCTAACATTACTTCTGATATTATACTCCTGTTGACCCCCGTAATAGGATAACCATGGATATTGTGCTTTTGTGAATACCCTGTGGACATTATTATTTGAGACTTTGTTATATTTAAACAACTTACACCGGGATGGGAGAAATTGATGGGTATCAATATAACTTCTGTGTTTATGGTGGCCATACATATATTGTACAACTATTCCTATTGGATTCGACCTGAAGGCCACCAGGCGTTTCCGAGGGGTGTACTGGCACCCCTACCCCCTTGCCTGCTTGCCGGGTGTGCTATAATCCCCTGGGTATATCCTGTTGGGAACGGTGACACTCTATTCCTGTTCGGGCGTATACTAAGACCTTCGGGCATATAGTAAGTCCCGGTGCCTAGTGGTACGTTCCGACTCAGTACCGGATACTCCTGGACCGTTGTCCCAGGCAAGCACGGGACCCATTCTAAACATGGTTCGTCGTTCCCCATCAATTTCCAATAACCAACCTCGCTCGGCTTGTATGCGAAAGTATATGGCACCGGTCATATACCGAAACATACAAATTGAACGAGTCTTAATAATAACTTGATAATTGACTTCATGCTACATGAATTTTAGTGTCATTTCCATACTTGCTATTTATTGTAGTTACTCCTTACTTGATAATTTGATTACATGACATTTGACCTGCTACACTTGCTTTTATTTCATGCCACATAAATTTTAATATTATTTTCATATTTCACTATTTATTGCGGTTATTCCATGCTTATTGATTTGGGTACATTATACTTGACATGATGCACTTGCTATTATTTGTACTTACCATTTGGTTTCTTCTTGCACGCCCACTAACAACCCTGAATTTGCATGTCCAGATTTAACAGCTTAGACCGAGGTGGACCCATCAGCTGAGGATCAGGCCTACTTCGAGGAGCAGGTAGATCAGCCGTAGTTTCATCTTGTCTTCCCCACTTGCGAGATTCCCTTTCCAGCTCATGAGTTCTATCTTTTGTACCTTGTACAGTCTACTTGTATACTATCTGGTGATATAATGTAATATTATGTCACTATTTGTGATGACTAAGTACTTGTACTATTTTGTGTTGGAATGTATAATACCACGTATTTTCGCACTCTGATCCATGTATTGTGTTGTATTGATGCTTAGCGTACATACGTGATGGTACCATCGCCCTGCGTATGTACGTCACAGTGGCGTCCCCGTACCCGCCGGATCGGGGCGCCACAGGTGATCAACGTCGAACGTTAGAGCCTTCGGTGGTGATCAAGTGGTGATCTCGCGGTCGTTGTCGATGGCTTGATCTCGTCGGAAAGCTCTCTCATCTATCTATCTCTCTCTCTTCTCTCTCAATTGCTCTCTCTCCCCCTCTCTGGATCTTTCTTTTTTCTCTCCCTGCTCTGGATCTCTCTCTTGTTGCCTCTCCTCTCTCTGCCTCTCTATCTCTCTGCTCCTCTGCCTCACTCTCTCTGCTCTCGCCCCTTCTCTGCTCTCTCCGCGGAAGCAGAGAGAGCATAGAGCAGAGAGAGAGAGAAGATCAGAAAGACTGAGAGAGAGGCAGTGACACAGAGAGAGAAGATCAGAAAGACTGAGAGAGAGGCAGTGACACAGAGAGAGAAGATCAGAAAGACTGAGAGAGAGGAGCAGAGAGACTGATAGAGAGAGGAGCAGAGAGAGTAGAAAAGAATTTAATTAGATTGCATGATTTAATTAATTTAATTAGATTGCATTATTTTGATAATTAATTGATGTAGGATTATGTGTAGGATTTTGAAAGTAAATGTGTAGAATTGTGAATTTAATTGATGTAGGATTTGATAGTAATTTTGTATGATTTTGAGTTTAATTGATACAAGATTTTGATAGTAATTGATGCATGATTGTGTAGCAATTTGAGTTTAATTGATGTGTTAAATTAATACACATAGTAAGATTGATTATAGGATTGTGTATGAAATGTTGTGTAGTTATCTTATTTCAATAAATTGTCGAATGCTTTTTTTGGCATAATATTGTTGTCTTGTTGTGTTTAGAAATTAGAGCATTATGACTACAATAGAAGGTTCTTCAAGTGGTCCAGTGGTTATCATGCACTTCTTTGAAAGTTTGTAACTAAAGTGGAAAAAATGGAAGAGGAGGAAATTCATTTACATATAATAGTAATAATAAAAAAAATATTCCTTGTCGTGTCTCCGTATCCTTTTTTTTTTGGATTTTATTATGTCCCGTGTTCGTGTCGTATCGAGTACCACATAAAGTTTGAATACAAAGAGCATGTAGAGCGTGCTTTTCTCAATACATTAAGCTTTTTTTTCTGTTCATTTACCTGGATACTATCCTTCCCCATCCAACAGGATAAGTAGTAGTCCTCTTTCTTATCATCGGAATGATATGTATACAGAACAATATAACAATCTCCACTATAGAATTTACCAATATCTTCCTGAGGGACTGGGGTTTTGGTGCTTCCATTAATGCGCCACACCTGACATATATGCAAAACTCAGATCTCTGAAGACAGACCTTGAACGAAGTATTAAAGAGGGAGGGGGGGTGAAGCACTCTTATGCTTGAGCTTGACAAGAACACTATAAGCAGGTGATGGGAAATCAAACCAAACCTCAAGCTTTCCCCCTCCTTCAAGCAAAGGAGGGATTTCCTCATTGACAGAAGAACCTTTTGTTGTTCCCTTCACGTCAACTCCTTGTTGCTTCAGTAAAGCTACAAAACGCGGAGCAGAAGTTATTCTAGCTGACAACAATAATAGAACTATCATACTTATGTGAAAGACAAAAGGTACCTGCTACTTTTCCTCTTCCTTCCTCTCCACCAGTCATCCCAGTTCCTGAACTTGCAGGCCAAGATTCGAAGTTGGACTTGAATGAATGTGTCTCAAATCCTTGAATAACTCGAGTTATGCGAGTCGACTTTGGTCTATTTTCATTAGCAATAAGTTCCTGGATGAAGATGGGAATAACAGTTATGCCCAGTTAACAATCTCGATTGAAACTTAGATTTCCTCTACCTCAGCAATTTTACAGGCCGATTTTCTGTCGTCCACTTGTGTTATCCGGCCAACCCAAACAAAAATTTCAGCTCCACAATCTAGTATATAGCATTTGTTATTTTCCAGCAAAGCTTTAGTAAGTGCACTATCTTCCAGCTTCAACTGACCATCATTGATACTGCACAAAGAAAGTGCAACTTAATGATTCAAGCAAACTACTATCATGTCTGTAAACATATGATGAACTAGTGATATTTAAATACAGACAGAGAGAAATCTACAACAGCACAAATGACCGCAAATTGAAATGTTCGACATCATAAATCACCTTCATCCATGTTCCCTGATTGTTTACAGGTTAAACACAATAATGTTTCTTTTTGCTGCTGGTCAGCTGTATGGTCCCTCAGAACTTGTGTGTTCTGATTAATATAGGAAACGTCAAAATGCTTAAACAAAGAAAAATGCTGAAATACAATGCACTCATCAACTTGGAAAATACATGCTAACACTCCAAAAGTCTGAAAATAACGACATTGAAACTGAACGCAACACAAGGCTATGACAGGGAGGAAGCGTAAGCAAGAATATGAAAGGAACAACAATAAATGCAATATGATTTAATCAAACTTTTAATCTTCTGAATCTCTATGACTTCTCCAATGATCCAATTACAAGCAAGTACATATATAACGAGTCCAAGTTCCCCTTCTTAATGATAGTGAAATGGTTGATTTTCAGACACAAGAATGCTAGATGTAGAAATCCAAACATCATTTTTACACACTTATTTAAGAAAAAAATAAAACATAGCATAAGGTAGCCCTATTCCACTAAACGCTTGCAAAGAGTAACATACAAACTACAAAGTGATTGGAGATTCTAAGATGTAGAGAGTATTCAATTAATTGGAATTTAGAAGCAACGAAAAGAATATTGCACAATGAACATTTATTGCCAGTTTTATCTTTTATGTTGTCAACATCAGCTACTTGTAAGATTACTATAAAGAAGACATGCTATTATGACTCCACTACTGTAATTGGACATCTTAAACAAATGTATAAAATTTACATAAATAGAATCACACTGTTTTTGGACATCTTAAACAAATGTATACAATTTACATAAATAGAATCACACTGCTTTTAAAGATTCTGAAATCAACTTTATTTGATTATGTTTTAAAACAAAATCAAGACATATAGAATAGTTGTGCGATGAAACAATTAGTAATCCTAGAAGATCGTGTTCCCATAGAACAGATCACAAGTGTGTGGGCGGGGAAATCTTGAGAAAGGGTACATGCTTTTCAATGCCTATAAATATCAGACAGCAGCATAAAAGGCAAAGAAAGCTTTCTTAGACATTAGTTGACAACTTAATAGATTACCTGTAAAGCTTCGCTGGAGTAGCCTCCGGTGTGATGTCATCTTCAGAAATAGTCTTCCTGCCAATTGGTGCAAAACCACCAAAGAGGACCCAAAATTCACCTGAACCAGACTCTGCTTCAAGCTTTCCATCATCTAACATTTCCAAGAACAAAATTATGTAAGAAAATGAAATTCATGAGCACCGACACAACTAGCTATGGATCAACGTATGCTCACCAATAATAGCAACATCACACGTTCCATCATGGTACTTTTCTTTCAAATATTGTATTACTTCTAAAGCTTTGGCTCTTTCTTGGATATTGGAATTGGCACCATTAAATTGATATATCTTATGTTCAGTGTCCAGGATAAACACGTCATCATGATTAAGAGAAGAGCGAGCAAAAGGAACCTACATATACCAAAAATGCAAACAGACCGTGGATCTTTAATCTCCCAAGGCTTTGCACCATCATGTTTCCCATACAGAAACATACCACCACCTCCTAGAAGAAGATTTTAAACATTATAGTACACAGAGAAATAAAAGACAAGTCCTGATACCTGTTTCAATTTAACAACCCGTTTTCCTTTGCAAATATACAAGCGGTTTTCAAAGATTTCCTCTTCAGGCTTCTTGAATCCAGAAGCAACACCACCTTCTAATGGAATGATGCATGGTTTGAAGTAAGACAAAAATTTATCTGATTCATGCCCTTGAAGTTCCCTGTGCTGAACTGCACGCCCCCCCAGGACAGCATCAAGTTCAACTGTCTTGATTGCAGCAGTACCAGCTTCATCCTATAAATAGTTCATAAACCAAAACAATGCCAATCAATGTCAATAACTTTTCACTTCAATGATAAGTCAAAGAAACATACTTGGCTTGTGTCCTTTCCAATCCAAAAGTGAATGTCATAAAGGTAGGCACCCCCTTTTCCAGCAGTTGTCTGCATCAAAATATTATCAAAGACACCATAAGTACCTTAGAGAATAAGGACCAAAACATAATTGTCTATGCTTCCTACAGAATCAATCTTTAAAGCGGTGGCTACATGCATCAACCATGATTATTCTTTCCATCTGAAAGTTCTATTTTCTCTCAAAATGATTGACCAAGGAAATACAAAGAGATGATAGATAGCATTAAGGGCCTTGAATACATCTCCTTCTTGAACACTACTTTGTAAAGAGTACTATGGAAGAAATAATAGGAAGGCTATAAATAAAATCAAACTTGTGAGGGTACTGCAATGTCGGGCCAACATACAGATACAATTCATTATCAATGTTTACTGATTATGTAAAGTAGTGAAGTTTACAAATGCAATTATGCATCATAAGAATAAGTAGATCCAATTACAAGTACCACCATGTCAATAAGAGATGGATGATTGCCTGACTAATGAGAATTCTGGAGTGTAATGTAATCTAGGATCAACACCAGAGACCAACTATTTAACAAGGGAAGAAGTTTTAAATGAACTCGCAGCATGGTAGCTCCGAGTCTGGGTACCAACTACCACATAGGGGCAGAAAAAGATCTGAATGGGTCAGACAAGATCCATTTGCAGATCCATAGATCCATTATAAATTCATAGGATCCACATGCAGATCCAAAATCAATAAAATATCTGAGATTCACTCGAAGTTCAAAAACCAATAGTTTATCGAATTTGGATCGGTTTCAGATTATCTAAATCCAAACATATGCCATTAAATAGAGATGGTAAGATTTTGTTTTTCACATCTCTATTTTTATTTTTTTAAGAAATGCAAGACATGTTTAAATATGACCAAATAATCTTATATAAATTGTATTTAAGGAAAAGAGAAAAAAAAGAATGATCAAACTCAAACTAAGTGAATTATACCACACACACATACACGCAGACATACATATGTATGTATTTATGTATCAATGTGTGCGCGCAGACTCACGTGTGGGTGTGTGTGTGTGCGCGCGCGCGCGTGTTGAATGGTCCATGGTGAGATTTTAGGTTGCCTCCCCATAATTATCTAAGGAGACACACTAGGAACGCTTTATCCATATATGGATGATCCACTCTTTACATCTTGATCTACATATCCTAAAATAATTGTGTATAAAAAATCATAACCGTCCATCAAACAGTTACAAAATGAATGGATTTTCATTTATAGAACAAATTACACCATTTGATCGATGGTGAAAAAGTGTCCAAATCACATGATTTTCTATGTAGAAGCATCTTAGTACATGAAGATGATAATGAATGTTGTAGATCATCCAAAGGGATGGTCCATGATAAGAGTTTAAATCGCCTCCCTAGATCGTTATCTAAAGAGACAATAGGAACATTTTACCTCATTAGGAACATGTGTGCGCGCTCACGTGTGTGTGAGTGTGCGTGTAAACACATGCGCGCCCGCACGCATATATATATATATATATATATATATATATATATATATATATATATATATATATATATATATATATATATATATATATAGAGAGAGAGAGAGAGAGAGAGAGACGTGTGTGTTTGTGTATGCATGTACGTATATCGTGTTTGGATCCTTAAGTATCCATATCTCAGGTAAGATTTTAAGGATCCAATATTCAGGTTGATACAAATCAGATAATCCCCCCCCCCCTGCCACCCTTAATTACCATGTTTGTGCAAGATACATGCTGGTTAGTTGGATTAAACAACACAATATGCATATTTTACAAAAGAAATGTGTGCGTGTATAAATATATAGATTTAAGATGTGTGCGTGTGTGTGTCATGTTTGGATCCTTCAGTATTCATATCTCAGGTAAGAACTTAAGGATCCAAGTTTGAGTTGAATACAGATAAAGTAATTGGTCCCCACTGCCACCCCTAATTACCATGTTCGTGCGAGATGTGCGAGATCCATGCTGGTTAGTTGGATTAAACAATACAATATGCAGATTTTGTCATTAGAAATATATTATTGCTATGCTAATTAAATATCTGATTGTTTATATTATTGGTATCGTGTTAACATAAATCCGACGGCACTCAAGATAATTAGTGTTTATTTACCCAACTTAACAGGTTTAGTTCATAATATAAATTATTTTACACTGTGACAAAAGCACTCATAACATTTTTAACAATTTTCAATTATATGCTACCAAATTCAGTCTCTTAAAAAAATAAAAGAATCTGCATTATCAAACTTTTGCATCATGAGAAATTGATGGATCGACATGAAGGCTAAGTTTTTTTAGTGTAAAACTCAAGTCAGACCGAATCTTGTGATCTACATCAAACAGATTGCAAAAAAGAACATATTTAATGGTTATGTATTCTACTATAACACATGCAATTTACTACAGAAAAAAAAAATCTATAAAACCAAATCTCATTCGCTAATGTTACTTTAAGGTAGCTTTGTAGATCTTGGATTGCTACCCATTTCTAATGTAATGTCTATTAGCAAAGAAGGATTGACCTCTAAAATGGGATGGGGACTTTAATAATTTATATGTATGCGATCAGCTTATCCCAGTAAAGAATAATCTCTTCCTTGGGCAAGGTTATATTAAATTATCCTAAATCTTTGACTAAACTAAAAGTTAAATAAAAACAAATGCAATATAAGCCCGCAACATAAGAGCCCCATGACCGAGACATTAGTACAGATTAAATACAAGTTCTGCAGATTTACTTGCCCACGATACAGATTTTCAGATACTCAGCAGCTAACCTTCAGAATATTGGAAATCAACCTAAATGTTCCAAAGAAAAGAATTTTAAATAATCAAAGGGCTTAAAGAAAAATAATATCAAGTCTAGAACATAAAATGGTCATCTCACATTCAAAAGTATCTGAAACAGACAATACTTCTAAGCAGAAACAACCGTTATCAGGAGGCTGCAATGCAAATTGAAAGATATCCTTTACCTGTAAAACAATGTAAGAGTCCCCTGAATAGAATTTACCATAATCAGATTTCGGTAACGGAACTGGTTGAAAATTCTCAATGCGCCAGATCTCCATCCCACTAGTTAATGTTAAAGTATTTCATGAGACATTAATCAGCATGACCAATTTCAAAAGAAATGAAAAAAAAATTAAATACTTATCCTCATAAAAAAATAATTGCATATTTGTCAGTGTGTGTGTGTGTGCGTGCACGCGTGCATGTGTGCGCGTGCGTGTATATCAAGAGGATACACTCTTTGACCAGCTCCCTGAAATGCAGGCTCCAGATTTTTCGCTGAGCTGGCCATTGTCGAACAGCTTTTCTTCTGTTTCTCCCCTAATATTCTTAATTATAGATCTCTGCACTATCTAGAGGTTATACCTGTCATTTCCAAAAAGAAAGGCACATTAATAACAATTAAACAGTATCATTTACTTTTGCAATAAATTTTAGGATGACTCAACTAAATCTCTCTGTAATTTAGCAATTGTTTGTAAAATTTAGAGGAAAAGAAAAACATCAAAAGGCCAACAAGACTGTCAGAGCTCCCAATTTCCAGCAGTAAAATATGATAACTTTAACTAAATATTGAACCACCCACCATCGTATTCTGCTAAATATTGATCCACAGTCAATTAAAGGACCAGGAACATAAAAAGGTGTACAGTGAGTTGCAAAGACGATGTGACAGCTTAGTGCATTGCAAATCCTGTACATATAAGACATGAAATGCTACTAAAAGTAAAACAATTATAAATTGCGGAAACATGTAACCATCAGGTGTGTTTACATTATCTTTACTTGATAGTTAACATGTTAGCAAGAGACTGATGGAAACAAGAGCAGGCTAGATGAAGAATAAGAGGCTCGTCATCAGAATGTTTAGAATTGATATGACCCATGAAACCTTATAGAAATGAATAAAGTGTTCAGGTCTTAATGAAGATGGCTTCTGGTTTTCCCAATGCAATTGACAAAACATGAACACAGCATGCCACCTATACAACAAGACAAACCCCTAAAAGTAAGAGACAAAAAAATAAAGTGAACCAAGTTTCTGCATGTGTGTGTGAACACAAAAAACAGACTAAAACTCGAAGTGATTAGAAATGTTTTATTGAAGTAGAGAACTAAAAGCTTAGTGGTTAAATTCTTTGATTCCACATTAAAAAGAAAAAAAAAAGTGAAAGCAGAATCCAACACTCCAACACCCAATCGACCATAGCCCCATGATACCTTGACATACTCCGAGGTAGCTAGGATGTGTCATGACGGCGTCCAACCAATGTCAACCAATGTCAAAGAGTTTTTATATATTCATATTGTTCCAATATCTAAAACAAGAACTTTTCTGATTTTTGTTATGCCGGCATCGATACAGGTGAACAACACGTTTTTAAAAGGCGGCATGGTTCTTTTGCACATAGCAGGCACATCTCGAGCAAGTAATTGAGTGAGACACGTGTGGGACACAGATACCAAACTCAGTTTGAAGTGTCTGTGATTCTGAATATGCGTTCTTTTCAATATCTTGTGTATTGTGGATAACCAAAAATAAACGAACCTAACTAAATGATATGCATCACTGAAGTGAAGCCTAAGAAATAAAACTTTTTACCTTGATACCAAATCCACCGACAGTATCACGAGGTATGCATCTAAATATCTAATTCACCAACAGACAGCTAACTCAAGAGTCTATGCTACGTTTCTAAATACACTGGACTAAATAAATTTTGGAGGTCAAATCTACTTAACTGTTATTTCAAGCATTTTAACTGGAGTCACAGCATGCAGATTAGTAGTTTAGAGGGGTAATCTCTACTATTTTAATGCAAAACTTTTTTGTTTCTAGCAGTTGACTTAGGGCCTGCTCTCGTCCTTTTTTCTTTTCCAAACTATATATGCATGTATTATGTGCTCTACCTTTTAATTATGAATTAGTGAACAGAAAAAATAACATTCACCAACCTGTTTTAAATGTGTCTGCTAGAATAATTTGTGCATTAAGAATGAAAAAAGTATCTTCTAGTTCTCGAGAATTTTAATTACTCTTCATGATAGAAAAGTGAAATTCTGAAACAATCACCATCTAAGAAAGAAAAAACATTAAATTTATTTCTCTTTTAACTGAGCGTGCAACTGTACATGCCAAAAATTTAAGCAAAATTAGTATTGGGGTTAGTTGGAATCTCTTTACAAGGGAGAAAACTAAAGGGATTTGACTCAAACCAAGAGCCTTCTGCTTTATGTACGATCAGAAGATGAAAATAATAAGGAGACAATAACATGCTGATTTCTTGACATAAAGTACAGTTTTAGCAATAAATTGGGGCCCAAAGGGGGCACTGCCTTCAAGCTTTCCATATGCAAGCTTTACAAAACTTCCATAAGAATTAATGGCCAGTATGCTTCTGAATTTTGATTTCTTTATATAGTGAGAAATCAGTCTTATCATGTACTCTTTGCGTAAATGCAAACTATTAGAACTTGGTAGAAAAAGTTGAACATTGTTGACTTCATGGAGAGTTATCATTATCTTCCTTCTTTCTCCCTTTCTTCTCTGGCACACACCAACAAGAAGATTTGTTTATCATGGTTTATACTGTACGCATATCGAACTCAGCCAAGTCTTGCACCAGCTTGCTTCAGGCTGAGCCTCTTTTGTAGTTTTGAAATAGCAGGTCACTTTTTTTCTCTGTTCAATCACCTGCAGTAAACCTGAAATGCAATCTACCTCTTATGCTAAATAGAGAGGACAGAGGACGTTCTCTCTAAATTTAAAGAGATAACTAGAAAATCCTCAAATTTTTGACTGTCTACTCTTCTAATTCTCCAAATCCAAAAAGGAAATTAGGAACAATCTTTTGATAGAGAGAGAGAGAGAGAGAGAGAGAGAGAGAGAGAGTTGTTACGGTTTTATCAAGAGAGTTGGATAGATAGAATTTTGAGGGGAAGGGTTGGTGACAATTCTAATAGAGACGGGTGTCTCGGAATCATAAGAAAAAGAGAGATTTTCACTTTACAAATGATACCCAGGGTGACAGGTTTAGATCTTCTCATCTTGAGTAGAAGTAGTAGAAGGTCATCTTTCCATCTTGACAGTTCATTCGGGTATGATTGAAATCAATCATACAAAAATATGCAAGGCAAATACAGAGGTTCATGTGTTTAGTGTTTGGGCATCTTCGGATCATTGTCATACAAATAATCGAGATTGGAAGATGACTGTCCACTAATTCTAGCGAAAATGAGATCCAAATTCCAGGATACTAGAGGAAAAGGATTACCTGGGTTGATAAAAAAAGAAATGAATAAATTCTCTTTTTTATAAATAATAGGTTCACCCGAGTTGATACAGTAGCCGGTGAAAATAAAAATCTATTCTTAATATCCTGCACACTTGCACAGGGGTTAAGGCTAGTATATTCCAATTCAAACTCTATTATTGTCTCTTTATTGTTTTTTTATTGTTTTTTCTTCTCTCTCATTATTACAATGCACTATTGGCAAGGGTGTAAAGGGAGCAGTTCCAGGTACTACCATACTTATATTTGTTTTTATTTAGCAGATACAAACAAGAAATTAGTATTGTTTGAATATTGAACTCAGTATCTATATTTGGTAAACACGGACATGAATACAGATCAAATATGCATGATTGTCAGCTATTACTGATTGGATCCAATAGGTTAAAAGATTGGCCCTAAATTAAGTCATTTTTTACACTAAAATAACAAGAATGCATAAACATCACTAGCTTGGCTTGTGACAAGTCCAGATATTACATGATATAAAACTAAATGACTTCAACCAATATGTTCAAGTACATTCAGATGTCACACGGCTATTTCTCATATCTAAGCACTACATGCATTTGTTCCATATTTTAAATGAACAGTATAACACTATCTTGTCTGCATCCCATTTTATAGACACATATCAGATATCCGTATTTCTCAAAAAGTAAGTACAAGATTGAGTTCCGATCATATATTTGTATTTGTTACAGGCTTAACTGCTGGGCAGCAAGTCTTGAGATCCTTTCAATTCTTTAATCAAAACAGACTTATATTCTATTATCAGTCTTAAACTAGATCCAAGTTTCTTGAGAACCCACCCAAGAGTCTCAAAAATAGAAAGGAAGCCAAGCTTGCTTATTCATAGCAACAAAAGGAAAATACATCTCTTTCTGCTTGCTCCTTTTTTCCCATCTTAAAACTACAGGTACTGTGTAAAAACCTTTACAAGAATTAAACAGAGAGAAAGATAGAAAGAAAAAGGAAATCAATAAAATATATACAATTTATTGAAAGACTCGCAATATCTCTCTAATAAGAAAATAGCAAAACATGTGGGCAGGTCCAATATTTTTAGCGTCCACATAATAGTAGCATTTGCCTTCCCCATGAAAAGATAAAGAGGAGAATACACTATTGCATAAGGCTTCTTTTTGCTCTGCCATGCATCTCCGTGGTGTGGGGAAATAAATGTTAGTGGGTCCAATTGGAAGTAGCCCGTACGGCTCATTTATAGTGCAGATCATAATCAAGTTGTGAGCCATCATGCATCACAACCAAGAGAATTTCCATCAAGTTTCCCTAACATTTTTATTTTGTCCAACACAAGATTCAATTATGGTCCCTTCTCTAAACTTTCTGTTTCAACAGCTTAAATGGCTTGGGACAACTTCCATTTGAATTTTGTCCTTTGCATATAAATTAACAAAAACTATGAATGATTAATACATAGCATATACTGATTAAGTTTCTGCCCATAAGTGTTAGTCCTCTCCATTTTCTATTTGCCATACCATGCAAAATGGACAGAAACTGAGTGCCAATGAGCTAACGTTTGAGGCCCGCAAATCCATTTGCACGTGCCTGCCATGTAGCATGGTTTACATCTCTTCACTCCTCGAGGAAGTTGAATTATTCTAAATCCATATCCATCAATCGTATATGAAATAAGCTTTATCTACACCTAATCCGCTCTTAAAAACATGTCATTATTTGCCATCATCTAGGAGAGGGAGGGGTAGAGAATCACATTTGAGAGGTGTGGAAACAACCAAAACAAAGAATAAAGGGCCATCCCTCCCTCACTCTCTAAGTCAATCTCTTTCTCCGGAGCTAAAGTTAAGGGTTACATCCTACAAGACATGGTTTGAAATCTCGGTATCACAATCGATATCAGTTGTAAGATTTTGGCTATGTTGCACGGACACGGCAATATTGGAATGAACACAACATGCGGACACATGATGAATTTTTAAAAATACACATGAACGTGTGTCCGACACGTTTTGGACACGACACGGCTCCATGATAGAAGTGTTTGTGTTACAAAGGATATTGATATCGGAATCAACAATATTGCAACATCCTTTTTGTCTCGTCGTGTCGACTACTATCAGGAGTCATTATGTAATCAGGGGTCAATATGTAATTAGAAGGCATATTGTTATAAGAGTTGTAATTGCATTTTCCTATAAATATGAGTATAGAAAGAGCAATTATCAACTCTCTAATTCCCATAGTCAAAATCTTCTCGTGCCTATAAATAAGAGCATAATTTTGCTTTAAAAAAATATTAAATAAAAGCATAAGAGTTCTAATATCGAGTACATTTCATTTATATTGGCTCATAACAACAATATCCATATCGGGCCAAAATATCGATATATGGTGGTATTTCACACCTTGCTAAAAAGATTTCAATCTTTAATGATGTATCTAGCTCTTGGTCTAATTGATATCCTTGCCCTATTTTGACTCAAACCCTCCATAACCATTGTGGGCCTGTTTGGTTAAGGGTGAAAGTGAGGAAGTGAAGAAGTGAGGAAGTGGTAATAGTTCCCTTTGGAACTTGAGAATTGGTTAGCAAGTTTCTGGTGTTTGGATGTTGTTGGGAAGTGTGGTTTGAAAAATGTTATGTCTTTTCCGGTGTTTGGATGGTAATGTGGAAGTGAAAGTGGAAAAGTTGACTACAAAGTTGACCGTAAAATAATATTAAATTAAAAATTAATTAAGAAAAATAAAAATTAGACTGTAATTAGAATGCAAGTGAGATTTACATGAGTAAAAAATTAACTGTTTTGTGCTACAACTTATTACAAATGAGATTTACATGACCACAAAATTAACTGTAGCACTCTGGAAGTGAGGAAAACGTTGTGTAAAGGAGAAAAGAGAGAAGGAAAAGAACTTTTTCCATTTTCTTTTTCCGGTGTTTGGATGAACAGCGGAATGAGAAAAGACACTTCCCACTTCCTCACTTCCACCCAATTCCTTGAATCCAAACAGCCCCTGTGAAACATAAATATTCTTTTTGGCTAAATAGGTTCATCGGTGCTTTTGATCATCAAATTGCAATTGTTGAACATTCTCCAATATTTGCATTGCATAGTCAGTTGTTCTTTTGCTTTTCTTTTGTGATGGAGCTTAAAATACTAAGATTCTCATTGAGCTGGTAATCCAACAAATCATTATTTTTCTACAGGTTTTTGCATATGTTTGCATGGCAATAACGTCTTGGACGAATCCAGGAAACTATCACTCACTCTAGCATTGAGGCAATGTACTATTGCAGTATCCATATCTTCCAGCAGGCCTAGTGGCCTCTATCCAGTGTTTTAAATATCGAATATCGCCGATATACCGGTCGACAAAATTATATACCGGATACCGAATTATCGGGTGACATATCGCGATATGGTACTAAATACCGGTTGAAATATCAATAGTCAATACATAAGACATTATTAAAAGAAATAAGTTATTTTCCAAACATCATATAAAAACATCATTGAAATACCACAATGAACATAGAATAAAATAAAATGATCTCTCAAGCAAAAAATAATAACAATTATCCAAATAAGTAACTATATTAGCTGATATATCAGATATTTCATATGGATATCGGCCGATATATCGGCCACGTGGCGATATATCGGCCCATATCGGTCCAAAACGATATCCGGTAAATTTTTGCACTTATCGTATCGTTTTGGATAAAATACCGATATCTCGGCCAATACACCGGTATATCGGCCGATAATTAAAACAATGCCTCTATCCTATTAAGGATATTGGTATGCTGCTATACTTTTTGTGACAACTAAAGCGCCCACAAATTACATCCACTCATATATTCAAGAATGCATATTACTTTTTATCACCATAATTCAGATTATTTCCCTCCCCTATATCTGCAACTTCGCATCTAAATTTTCTTTATCAAGAATCACACATTTCAATCTTCATATCAACCTTAGAAGACTATTAATTCCAACCTATTTTATGTTTTGTGGGAAGGACTAAGAAATATAAACTTAAGTCACTAGATTTTAACTAGTGTATGGTATTTTCATCACCTTTTGTACAATTTATAGTTTATACTTAGTTCACTTTGTCTGCTTGCACTTTTACAAGACACTGAAAACGATCTCCATGCTTCCACGTTCTTCAGATTCCTCATACTCTACTAAAAGGATCACACATGATAGCAACTACAGCCAGAAAGAACATAGTTTGGGTAACCATATGTTTATACTTAGTATAAAAATCCAGAACAGCGCAAATAGAAAGGAAAATCCGAGAAAAGAGATGAAATTGAGAACTAGGCCTCGTCTAGGATTTAATCACATAAATCATGCAGTGTTCCTGTTATTCTTTGGATAACCAAAAAAAAAAAATTTCCTCCATGTACTTCTGTCAAAAGCTCAAATTGACCTCAAGTAGCAAATTCAATGTGAATTCATTAGAAGTACAGCTCCTGCGCCTCAAGAATCAAAAGTAATTGTAACGAAAAGAGCAAGAGGAAGCAAAAAAGAAAATGTTTAGCCGTAAATTTCACAGAGAGAACAATTGAGTCTAAATCTACGGATAACAAAGAGAAAAACAAGATGCCTAATTTCAAATATCAGATCTGGATCAATCGATCTATCGTTGCGTACTGTGATTCGATCTAGGGAGAAGGAGAGGGATTCATACCGTTCTCCGAGCGCAAAGCCCAAATCTCTCTCACAACGGTCCAATCCCAGACTCGGCCAGCAAAAACTCCCCAAATTGAAGAGCAAAACCCCCCAATAGCCAAGACGCAATTGAGATCGATCTAAGTTCCAATCAAAGATTGAGATCCCAGATTGAGAGGCAGGACGAGAATCAGGATCAAAGGAATCGCCAAACAGCGAATTTTACAGAGGAAAACGGTTGGGATCGAGGGATGATCTCAAATGCGAGGAGAAGACGACGGAATGGAGAAAAGAGAGAGGAGAGCGGGGAGGTGGCAAAAAGAGAGCGACCGTGGAGACTTATGATTGCAGGTTCCTTTCTCGAGGAAATGGACGAAAGAGAGAGAGAAAATGGATGACGGTTTTTCTTTTTTTTTTTTTCTTTTTTTTTTTTTTTTTTGGAAAGGCCCCTCAAAAAGAAAGTTGTCGCGAATGCGGCATGGGTTTTGGGGAGGGCATATTATTCGAAAAAGCCCTCGTTAAATAGTTTTTGGCGGATCTGGTAAGGGTTTTGGGCTCGGAGGACAAAAACGTTTGCAATTTATGGAGGTTTGGACGTGGCTCCCACGATTATTATAGAAAATTACAGAAAACGGTTGTTGTTTGAATAAGAAAGACAAAAAAAATTCAAAAATAACTGAAAAATAACTTGTAAGAAGACATCCATTCAAAACTAGATAACGGGGTACTCCTTTTTTGGGATAAATGTTTTTATATTTTCAATTTATATAAGGCATATTTGTTTTGCTGCAAGTGGTTGCAAGTGACAGCAAGTCATAAATCGTAAAATAAGAATAGAAAACGTGAACTGTAATAAGAAAAATAAATTGTGTTTTATAGTATTTAGTTGGTAATATGAAAGTGTAAGTGAAAAAAATATTATGTTTTATAGTGTTTGGTTGGTAATATAAAAGTGTAAGTAGAAAAGTGGATCACAAAATTAACTGTAGTAATGATTTGAATATTACAAATATTATTAAATTAAATTTACTACTGAAAATTAAAATATATTAATAAATTTGTGATAAAATATTAGGGGGAATTTCGTTTCAGCCACCTAAGTCAAACCGTAATTAAGAAAAAACTTACTTGTATAATTTTATTCGCTTTAGTCGCCTCTTTTTTTAAAGTAAGGATGTGTGCTCCTGTGTCAAATATTGAAGTGCTCATTAGCGACGAAGACGAAAATGCCCCTAAGTTTTTGCTTAAAAAAAAGACTGCATCGAAAATGCCCTATTTTAAAAGACTGTGACTATGATCGTACTCCTCACAAAATGATCACAATATAAAGGAATGCGACTATGATCGCAATCCTCACAAAAATGACTTATTTCTGAGGATTGCAATCATGACGCATTCCTGACAAAATGCACTATTTATGAGGACATTGGTCTGTTGGCCCAAAGGCCTTCCACCCTAGTTTTGATGATGATTAACTCATGTAGTTATGTTTACTAATATTCTTGTGATTTTAAGTTTCAGATCATTAGCAAGATATTAGTTGATGATTAGCTTCAATAAAGGTGTTTAGAAGCTTTTCATGGTGATTCAAGGGCCAAAGCTTCAAGATCATACCTTACCTAGCTCATGGATCACGGAGTTTGGACCAAGTCGCCTTGAAGATGAAGATCGTCAAGAAGACTTAGGTATCCTAGTTTAGTTAGTGTGTTTAGATCCAATTTGTAAAGCTTAATATAGTTGATATGCTCAAGTGCACAACACACACGTTTTCATGTTTTGGAATTGGTTTTCATAAATGTTTGATCAAAACAAGTTTACATGATTTTTATGTATATTAGATGTGTTCAATATACATACATGTTTCATATCTTAAACAAACTTATTTTGACTATCCTATTCATGTGTTGAAAAATCTAAGTTTGATAAAATACAAGTGTTGGTTTTGATAAAATTTGCAAGACTCAAAAATGAATTGATATGATTGATATATGTCTTGAAATTTTTATCACAAGTTTGTGTTTCAATATAAAATGTTAAAACAAGTTTTGTAGATTTTTAGAAGACTTAAAAGATTTTTCAAAATATTTTTAAAACTGTTTTTCTGACACAGTTTTCTGTTCCAGGCTTCAACCAGTCGACTAGTCAACTGACATAGTCGACTTGGGGTGAAGTCGGTCGACCGGTCCGGTCGACCGACGTGCTCAGATTGTGTACGTTTGGCAGACACTGGGACGGTCGACCGCCAGGGTCGGCCGGGTCTGAGAGCAGTGCTCTCTGTTTGTTTGGGTCGACCGTGTCGGTCGACCGTGTTTGCCCAACGGTCACATTTCTGACCGTTGGCGGTCGACCGGGCCGGTCGACCGTTAGCCTGTCAGGCTGCCACATCAGCCTAACGGCTAGTTTTCTGTTTGGGCTATAAATACCCCAACTCTTGGGGGTTTTAGCTGAGATTTTTAAGAGCAAAAATTCCTATCTTTCTGAAGTGTTTTTACAAGTTTTCAAAAGAGTTTTTGTGCTAAAAAGATTTCATCTTTATTGTTTCGGGTTTTTGGAAAATCAAAGAAAACTAGGTTTTTGAGATATTGATTTGGTCTTTTATTTCTATCATCTACAAGAGATTTCTCAAGTAGTTTTTCTTTGTTGCTTGTTTTTAAAAACACCTTGATTCCACACTTGAGTTATCACCTATCCTATTCTATTAGGATCTTTTGTTTTGTGGAAAAAGAGAAAAGAAAGAGAGATTGTTTGTGGTTGAAAGAAACCACTTGTTGAACACCCTTGTTCTTTTTGTATCCCTCTTTGGTAGAGGTGATCGGGTGATTGGTTTGCTCCCTCTTGTGAGAGGTGGAGATTTGTTGTAACCCTCTTCGGTAGAGGCGTTGGTTGTTGTTTGGCTACAGGCCTACCCCTCGGTTGTGAGGCGGTGTTTGAGAGAGGAGTTCCTTGTGTTGTAACAAATCCTTCTCCGTGAAGGTTCCCTCGGTGGGAGTCCTCGGTGGACGTTATAGTGGATTAGAAATCCTACACGGTGGTGTAGGCGGGGATGTAGAGCAAGGTGCTCGAACCTCGAAACATATCTTTGTATTTGTGTTTGATCCACTTGTCTCTAAACTCTCTCTCTTTATATTGTGCATAGCATCATTCATAACATCATATCATATTTGCTTGTGTTGAGCATAATTCATATTGCCATATCATATCTATTTGCTTGTGTTGTCCTTGCATTGATTCATATTGCTTATTCATCCTTATATGCTTGGCTTGATTGTGTGTGTGCCTCACTTATACTTAACCACAAGAGCTTCACATAGCACCTCAACCCATTCAAGGGGAATCAAGAGGAGTTAGTCCAGAGCCCTTCACGGGGAATTCAGCTACACTTGTTGGTTGTATTAAGTGTGATTGCAAAATTTGCATTAGCTTCCGCATTTAGCGCATTTAGTTCACTAGATTAGCACGTACACCTATTCACCCCCCCTCTAGGTGTGCTTTCAATTGGTATCAGAGCTAGTGCTCCTGATACTTAGGCTTAACATCCTAGGAGTGAGATCCATTTGGTTGCTAATCTATTGTTTGCATTTGCTTGTTTGCACACTCATATAGTTTGCCATGGACTTCATGACCCCACCTAGCTTTGACCCTTCCAACATTGTTGTTTGGAAGTATAGAATGTCCATGTACCTAAAGACCCTAGGTTTGCATGTCTTTCTTGCGGCCACCAAGAAATGCTATCTTGGAGATGGCAATCATATAAGGGCCAATGCACAAGCCCTTGAGGCCATTAGAAGCACATTGCCTAAAGATTATCTTATGCGTGTTTCTAACTTTGATTCCGCCTTTGCAGTGTGGAATTTGTTGACAATAACCACCTCCTCCAAGCTTCAAACGCCTATCCAATAAGAAGAGGAGTCTAGTGGAGAATCCGACTCACAATGCTTCATGGTCCAAGGGAATGACTCCCTTGAGGTACAATCGGAAACTCAACTAGATAGTGATGATTGTGCTAGTTCTTCAGATGACTTTGTTGATGCCCATGCTTTAAATGAAGAACTATCTATTGTGTGTGAAAAATTAATAGAAAAATATAATGTTTTGAAAAAGAAAAGTCTAGACATTAACAATGAAAATAAAAATTTGATTGCTAGACTTGATGTTGTTTAAGAAGGAGGAGATTTCTAATGAGAGGGATTCATTAAGATCTCAACTAGACCTTGCTCTAAAAGAAAATGAATTTTTAAAATTTAAAAATGATTGTGATAATGTTTTGAAAAATAATGATGCTTTATCTTCAAAAGTTGAATTTGTTTTAAAAGAAAATGATTCCTTGAAAAGAGAAATTGATTTTATTTCAAAAGAATTAGAAATTTGTTTAAATAAAAATGTTTCTTTGAAAAACAAGATTGATGCACATGTTTGTCATGCTAGGGTAGTATCACACACTTCACCTATTGCATGCCACACTTCTTCTTTAATTAACAATGATATATCCATACTTAAGAAGAGTGTAGATTGTTTGGGCTCCACTTTGAGCAAATGTATTGTGGGCCATACATGTTTGGAAACTTTATTTCGAAAGAAAAAAGTTCCATCTATTCATGCACACCCTCCACGGCATACACATGCTTCCCACGGACACCATCACACGTATGCTCATGTGTACACATGTACACATTGTGGACGTAAGGGCCACCTTGCTAAATTTTGCTATGATCGTATACATGTTGAAAATTTAGCAAAGAATTTTATTTGGGTTAGAGAAGGTACTAACCCCCATGGACCCAAAAGAGTATGGGTACCAAAGACCACCCCTCCTTTATTTGATGTAGGTGTGGGCTCTCACATGACGTGAGAGTGATGGTACCTTGGAGTGGATGCGTTCCGTACTTAAAGGAAATCAATTGGATGCATCACTTTCAAGGGAAGATTTGGTGGAGAGGACCACCATGTTTTGGAGACAAGGGAAGTTGCCTCATAGGTTTTGGTAACGGTCTCTAACTCTTTATTATTATTGTTTACATGCTTTTCATATCATATGTTTTTAGCATGTTTCATTGTCTATGGATTAGTATGTAAATACCATGTTTATTAGATCCTTGACATACATGTATAGTATTTTGAGACACACATGCTTATATGAACCTATACTTAGTGTTCTCACCTTTGTTTAAGCTATAATGTACATCATGAATCTAATACATGTGAATTTACATAGTAATCATGTTTTAGTTTTATCATGATGATTTTTATATTTGTTTTTGATGCTTCATGTTTTGAATATATGTTTAGATGTTAGTTTTCATTAAGACTAGAATTTATACTTGTGCATATAGTGGGCCACAAATAAATGTATATATGTTTGGGCTTGATTGCTTATTTGAACCCATTAGATGTGCCAGTATAGTCTAGTTTTGATGATTCATGCATTTTAAACTTGTATTCCTATTTTTGGATTTGTTTTATGATTGTGTGTTTCACTTCATGTATATGTGTATTTTGCCAAACTTTAAGATATACATGTATACCCCTTGAGTCATTTGCCTTTCATACAAATCTATATATATGGACTCAATTGTGTTTAGGGATATGTATGTATACTTATTGTGTTGACAATTCATACATATACCTTGAAATGAAATTTGTTTTGGTGAAGATTTAGTTTTTCTTAATTTTGTGTTTAATTGTTTAACTTCATGTATATGTCTATTTTATTCAAACTATCATTATACATACATATCCTTTGAGCCACGTGCTTTAATGCATATATCTTTGTGGACTCGTTGTGTTTGGATATGTATGTATACCTTAGTTTGTATAGGACATACATACACCTTGAAGATTAAATAAGTTTTGATGATTTTCATGTTTTCTTGTTTCAAGGAATTTTGAGCTTAATTGGAAATTTCATAATGCCTTGTCACACATTACTTGTACACTCACCATTTTTAAATATTTCTCATGAGTATGTTTTCATGAGCATGTATGGACCTTATTGAATATTAAGTGTTTTCAAGTGCTATGTGATTTACATGTGTTTTATGAAAATTATTTTTAGTTTATTCCTTACTTGAAGGATTTCGTACTAATTTAAAAGATTTTCATTTAACTAGTTACGGTATTCTTCATTTTGGTAGAGTTTTTCAAACAAAGCTTATTTTCAAATCTATTTTTGAAAACCCCTACTCTTAATGGGAGGATGGATGGCAGATCATGTTCATGTATGCTTTAAAATAAAAATCATTTAAAATTTGAACCATGATTGGGAGGTATAGTAATATGATGTATACACTTGAACTTATTGTTATGTCAATTGGTATCATTGAAATCTTTCAATTGGTATCATTGTGATCTTTTTGTATACTCATATGATTATTGTGTATGTATATCTTCAATTGGTATCATCTATTAGTGATTGGTACTCATTCTATTTCATACACATATACTTGTTTTATTTGTGCTATTATATTTCTATATCTTGAGCACAAATTTTGTTTATGCTAGAGCTTGAGCTTCAACTTTATTTCAATTGATTTGGTTTTCAATTGGTATCTTATTTCAAGCCTACGCATAGTTTTTGTTGATATTTCATAAAAGGGGAGAAAATCCGTTTTTCATATTTCAATTGGTACTTGTATTTCCACTCCCTTGCTTTATGATAGAAAATAAAAATTTCATTTGATATCATATACTTAAAAAGAAAAATACTATCTTTTGATATCAAGATGTCTTGTGTTTTAAATTGGTATCTAAAAATTTTGTTTAAAGAAAAATACAAAAGTTTTGATTTATATTGACTATATGCAAGGAGAGCTTTGTTGGCCCAAAGGCCTTCCACTCTAGTTTTGATGATGATTAACTCATGTAGTTATGTGTACTAATTATCTTGTGATTTTAGTTTCAGATTATTAATCAAGATATTAGTTGATGTTTAGCTTCAACAAGATGAATTGGAAGCTTGCACATGTTGATTCAAGAGCCCGCGCATCAAAGATCATACATTGCACTTGCTCGGTGAATCAAGAGTTTTTGGATCGAGCCGACTTGGAGATTGCGGTCTACAAGTAGACCTCGGTACCTTAGTAGTTTAGTTTTGTGTTTAGATCCAAATTGTAAAGATTAGAATAGTATGATAATGCTCAAGTTCACAACACACACACGTTTCATGTTTTGAATATTGGTTTTCGGTTTTTTCGGTTTTAGGTTTAACCGATCTTGGTTTTCATGAATAGTTAGATCAAAACAAGTTTACATGATTTATTGTATATTAGATTTGTTCTATATACATGCATGCTTCAAAGACTTAGACAAACTTAATTTGATATACCTATTCATGTGTTTAGGTTTTGTGTTTTGACAAAACTTATTTTTGGAAATTAAAGACAAAAACTATGATATATATTTGTTTCATGTATATTGGATTTCTATCCATTTGCATCATGCCTTAATGTTGTTTAATATCATGTTTTTGTACTTGAAAGAGTTTTGGACAAAATGTATTTTCCATTCAAGAATCCAAGTTTTAGAAAATACATGGTTGGTTTTTGGTAAAAATGAAAAGACATAAAAATGGTTTTAATTGCTTGATATTTGAGTCAAATCTTTTATCACATGTTTGTATATCAATGCAAATTGTCAAAACTATTTTTGGGGATTTTTAGTAAATTTATTAGAATTTATTGGATTATTTTTACCTCAGTTTTCTGACCTGTTTTTTGCCTGCCAGGCTGGGTCCGTCGACCGAAACGGTCGACCGCACCACGTAGCCGGTCGGCCGTCAGGGTCGACCGACGTGCACAAACCTGTGCACGTTTCTGGCACAGTAAGCGGTCGACCGGGACGGTCGACCGGAGCAGAATAGTCTGCTCTCTGGATTTTCCGGTCGACCGCAGGGTCATTTCTGGCAAAACTGCTGCCAAACGGCTATTTTCTGGATTAGCCTATAAATACCCCATTTGAGAGAGGTTTTCTCTAAGATTTTTTGTGCGAATTTTTCCATTCTCTCTGGTGTTTTTACAGCATTCAAAATAGGTTTTTGAACTGATATTGAACAATCTTTTCGGTGTTTTCATTAGGGTTTGAAAAATCAAAGAAAAGGGTTTTGGGAAAAGCTTTTGAATTGAACTTCTCTATCTTGGTTTCATTTATTTCCCAAAGATTTTCTTTGAGTTGCTGGTTTCAAATCCCTTGTTTTCTCCACACTTGAGCAAAAATCTACTATCTATATCTATAGGTTATTTGTGTGGAAGAAGAAGTTGTTTGTGGTTGTTGTTGTGACCACCAAGTTGTAACCCAATCTTTTCTTAGCTTTGTGCTTTGGGTTGTATCCCTCTAGTTGAGAGGTGATCCTTGTATTGGTTGGTGATTGGGAGTTTGTTGTATTGGTTTGAATATTTGCCTCAAGGAGGAGGTTGTGATTGTTGGAGTTTGCCTCAGGGAGGAGGTTGTAAAGAGAGGAGTGTTGGGTACTCCTTGTAAAGGGTCCTAGGTGGACGAGCTAGTGGAAATCCTTCGTGTGTCGAAGGCGGGGATGTAGAGCTGGGTGCTCGAACCTCGATAACATATCTTTGTGTTTGCGCTTGATCCATTGGCTCTCTCTACTCTCTCTTTACTTTGTGCCTTGCATTTATTTACATTGCTCATTCATATTTGCTTGGCTTGGTTGTGTGCATCACTTGTTGATAGCACTTGAGTGTAATTTGCATTAAGTTTTTAAATTCCGCATTTAGTTCATAGATTAGCATTGTCACCTATTCACCCCCCCTCTAGGTGACTTTTCAATTGGTATCAGAGCTAGTGCCCTGATATTTAGGTTTAACCACCTAGGAGTGATCTTGGTTTGCTAATCTTCATTTGCAATTATCATTTGCACTCATACTAGTTTGCACTCATGGCTAGCCCTCCTATGTTTGACCATTTTAGACTTGATACTTGGAAGGTGGACATGACTAGGCATTTAAAAACACTAGGTCATCTAGTTTATCAAGCCATCACCATAGAATCCCTCCCAAATAGTAGCAAGCATAAGAAGGCCAATGCATTAGCACTTAGAGCACTTAGAGCATCTCTAAATGAATTTCTTTTACCCGTTTTTGATCACTATGATTCGGCTTTTGCTGTTTGGAGCATCTTGACGTCTCCCGAGCTTCCAAGGATAATTAACAAGATGAGGAGATCTAAGAGAGAAAAGTCCGAAGAGCAATGCCTCATGGTCCAAGGGAAGAACTCCCTTGAGGTACAATCGGATTCTCATATTGATGATAGCTCTAGTTCCTATTGCCATGGTTGTTTTGAAGTTCAAACTTTAAATATGGAACTTGCTCAAAAGCTTGAAAATTTGTTGGAAAAACATGATTTGTTGAAAGAGGATAATCTTGTGTTGTAAAATGAATTAAAGGATTTATGCTCTAACTTTGAATTGGTTTTGCAAGAGAAGGAAGAGATTGCAAGTGAATGTGACTCACTTAAATCTCAACTTGAACTTGCTTTAAAGGAAAATGAATTTTTGAAAAACAAAATGATTGTGATGATGTTGTAAAGCACAATGAGATTTTATCTTCAAAATTGGATTTTACTTTTAAAGAAAATCTTACTTTGAAAAATGATATTGATTCAATTACTAGAGAATTGGATTTGGTTTTGATTAAAAATAAATCTTTGCAAAAAGAGATTGATGTTTGCCATGCTAATGTTGCTTCATGTTCTAGCACACCTATTGCATGCTCCACTTTATCTTCGAACATTGAAAATGATATACTTGTTTTGAAGAAAAGTGTTGATAGTTTGGGCTCCACTTTGAGCCATTGTGCCATGAATCACACACGATTGGAAACCTTGGTTCGCAAGAAACAAGTTCCAACCTTGCATGCACACCCATCTAGGCATACACATGCTTTTCATGATCACCATCATCATATGTATGCTCACGTGTACACATGTACACATTGTGGTCGAAAAGGCCACCTTGCTAGATTTTGTTATGATCGCATTTATCATGAAAATTTAGTAACTAATTATGTTTGGGTTAGAAAAGATACTAACCTCCGTGGACCCACAAAGAAATGGGTACCAAAAACCACCTCTTTGACTTTTGATGTAGGTGGGAGCTCTCGCGTCACGTGAGGGTATTGGTGCCTTGAGGTGGATGCATTCTAAGCTAAAAGGAGAACCATTTGGATGCTTCACTCTCAAGGAGATTTGGTGGGAGGACCACCGTGTTTTGGAGAACTAGAGGTGCAACTTCATTGGTTTTGGTATCATCTCTAACTCCTAATTTTTATTTGCATACTTTTCATGTTCATCTTTTATAGCATATCATGTTTTGTTGTTCATTATGCTTGTGCCTTGTTCATTAGATTAATGTTATACATGTTTAGTTCCTTGAGCACCCATGTTTCATATGGATCTATATTTAGTGTTCTCAATTTGTTTATACTAACATGTATGCCTTAGATCTATTGCACATGCATATACATAATGATCATTTGGATGTTTATGATTTTATGAAGTTTTGTTTTGATGAATCATGTTTTATTGTTTCATGATTAGTATGATATTTGCCATGTTTAGTAGACCTATACTTTACATGATTAGTTGTTGAGACACCCATGTTTAGTATGGACCCATATTTTGTGTTCTCTTTATGTTTTAGCTATCATGTTAATCATAGATCTATGCACATGTCTTTGTCATGCTAAAAACATATGGTTGACTATGACTTTTTGTTTTAATAATTCATGTTTGATTATTATGTTAGTTTATGATTCCCGTTTCATGCTTCATGTTTTGACTACTTGCTTGAATGATAGTTTTCATTAAAACTAGGATTTATACTTGTACAACGAGTGAGCTACAAATAGACCTTTATATATGTTTGTGCTTGAACGCTCATTTGTATTCATTTGATGTACTAGTATAGTCTAGTTTTGATGATTCTTGCATTTGACTTGTATTCATCATTTTACATGTTTTGTTTTAACCTCATGTATATGTCCATCTTGTCCAAACTATTGAGTATACATGTACATCCTTGAGCCACGTGCCTTCATGCATATACTTTTGTGGACTCATTGTGTTTAGGATATGTATGTATACTTTAGTTTATACATGACATACATATGCCATGAAGTTTAGATCATTTGGATGAATTTCATTTTTTTTAAAAGATGAATTCAATTGGTGATTTCACAATGAATTTCATGTTTTTAATTTTGAGCTTGTTTGTCCATTTTCATGTTGATATGTTTCTCACAACACTTGTACACTCACCTTATTTAATGTTTTCTCATGACTTAGTTTTCATGAGTACAAATTGTGCTATATGGAGTTTTGAGTGTTTTAGTGCCATGTGGTTTACATGCGTCTTCATGAAAAATATTTTTATTTGAAGAATATCATACTAGTTGATTCATATAACTAGTTGTGTTATTCTTCATTTGGTAGTGATTCTCAAACGTACTCTACTTTCAAATCTATTTTTGAAAACCCCTACCATCTAAGGGTGGTTGGATGGGAGATCATGTTCATGTATGCTTTATAATGAAAATCATTTTAAACTTGCACATGATTGGGTGGTAGTGAATATGAGATATACACTTGATCTTATTGTTGTTTCAATTGATATCATTGAATTTTTTCAATTGGTATTAAATCTTGACATCCTTTTGTATACTCATATATGTTTTGTTTTATATATGTATGCTTACACTTCATATAGTATCAATTTCAATTGGTATCTATTTCTTTCATACATATATAGATGATTTATTTGTGCTTCAAGATATCACAAATTTTGTTTATGATAAGCTTGATTTTTTTTTAATGACCATCATTTTCAATTGATTCAATTTTCAATTGGTATCTTTATACAAGCATTATCATTATCTTGCTTATGCTAAGCTTGAGCTTTAACATTATTTCAATTGACTTAGTTTTCAACTGGTATCTTATTTCTAGCTTAAGCATATGTTAAGTTGGTATTTCATAAAGGGAGAGAAAACTCACATTTCAATTTTTCAATTGTTATTTAGTTTACCATTGGTTTTCTTTCCCACTCCCTAACTTTATGAGAAAAAAAATGATTTAAGAATGATTATTGATTTTTTAATTGGTATCATATGCTTATAAAGATATATATCTTCAATTGGTATCAAGATGCATTGTTTACTCAAAATTGGTATCATTGTATTTTTCAATTGGTATCATATGTTTTATTTTCAATATGTTTTAATTTCAATTGGTATCTTATTTGTTTTCAATGCCCCTCTTACTTTCAATTGGTAATTGGTAGGCATTTCTTAAATGTTTTTATGATCACTTTCTATTGATATCATAATGCACTTCTTTGACACATTTTTTAATTGGTATCATTTTTTGTTTCACCCCTTGAAGTAGTTTGTTTATTCTTTGTTTCATATACTTAGGGGGAGAAGAATTCATATCTATTTGTTTTTACCCCTTTGTTGATGATTGACAAAAAGGGAAGAAGATTTATTGGAGTTGATATGCATGAGTTTTCAGTTTTATGTTCATTTCATCTCCATTGGTATTGGTATCAAGAGCATTATGAGTTTTGTTTTTATTAATATCCATTGGAATCAAGAGCATTATGAGTTTGTTTTTATTAGTATCAAGAGTTTTGTTTGGTAAGTTATTTGTTTTGTTTTAATTGGAATCAAGAGCATGTTTCATATGCATATTCATTTTATGTCAAGAACCTTGTTTATATGCATCTTATTGTTTGTTTATTCCTATGCATGAGTTAAGGGGGAGCTTCTTTGAAGCTTTACTTTAATCCATGCATATATAACTCCATGAGTTTTGTCATCATCAAAAAGGGGAGATTGTTGGCCCAAAGGCCTTCCACTCTAGTTTTGATGATGATTAACTCATGTAGCTATGTGTACTAATTATCTTGTGATTTTAGTTTCAGATTATAATCAAGATATTAGTTGATGTTTAGCTTCAACAAGATGAATTGGAAGCTTGCACATGTTGATTCAAGAGCCCGCGCATCAAAGATCATACATTGCACTTGCTCGGTGAATCAAGAGTTTTTGGATCGAGCCGACTTGGAGATTGCGCTCTACAAGTAGACCTCGGTACCTTAGTTTTAGTTTTGTGTTTAGATCCAAATTGTAAAGATTAGAATAGTATGATAATGCTCAAGTTCACAACACACACACGTTTCATGTTTTGAATATTGGTTTTCGGTTTTTCGGTTTTAGGTTTAACCGATCTTGGTTTTCATGAATAGTTAGATCAAAACAAGTTTACATGGTTTATTGTATATTAGATTTGTTCTATATACATGCATGCTTCAAAGACTTAGACAAACTTAATTTGATATACCTATTCATGTGTTTTAGGTTTTGTGTTTTGACAAAACTTATTTTTGGAAATTAAAGACAAAAACTATGATATATATTTGTTTCATGTATATTGGATTTCTATCCATTTGCATCATGCCTAATGTTGTTTAATATCATGTTTTTGTACTTGAAAGAGTTTTGGACAAAATGTATTTTCCATTCAAGAATCCAAGTTTTAGAAAATACATGGTTTGATTTTTGGTAAAATGAAAAGACATAAAAATGGTTTTAATTGCTTGATATTTGAGTCAAATCTTTTATCACAAGTTTGTATATCAATGCAAATTGTCAAAACTATTTTGGGGATTTTTAATAAATTTATTAAAATTTATTGGATTATTTTTACCTCAGTTTTCTGACCTGTTTTTTGCCTGCCAGGCTGGGTCGGTCGACCGAAACGGTCGACTGCACCACGTAGCCGGTCGGCCGTCAGGGTCGACCGACGTGCACAAACCTGTGCACGTTTCTGGCACAGTAAGCGGTCGACCGGGACGGTCGACCGGAGCAGAATAGTCTGCTCTCTGGATTTTCCGGTCGACCGCAGGGTCATTTCTGGCAAAACTGCTGCCAAACGGCTATTTTCTGGATTAGCCTATAAATACCCCATTTGAGAGAGGTTTTCTCTAAGATTTTGTTGCGAATTTTTCCATTCTCTCTGGTGTTTTTACAGCATTCAAAATAGGTTTTTGAACTGATATTGAACAATCTTTTCGGTGTTTTCATTAGGGTTTGAAAAATCAAAGAAAAGGGTTTTGGAAAAGCTTTTGAATTGAACTTCTCTATCTTGGTTTCATTTATTTCCCAAAGATTTTCTTTGAGTTGCTGGTTTCAAATCCCTTGGTTTTCTCCACACTTGAGCAAAAATCTACTATCTATATCTATTAGGTTATTTGTGTGGAAGAAGAAGTTGTTTGTGGTTGTTGTTGTGACCACCAAGTTGTAACCCAATCTTTTCTTAGCTTTGTGCTTTGGGTTGTATCCCTCTATTTGAGAGGTGATCCTTGTATTGGTTGGTGATTGGGGGTTTGTTGTATTGGTTTGAATATTTGCCTCAAGGAGGAGGTTGTGATTGTTGGAGTTTGCCTCAGGGAGGAGGTTGTAAAGAGAGGAGTGTTGGGTACTCCTTGTAAAGGGTCCTAGGTGGACGAGCTAGTGGAAATCCTTCGTGTGTCGAAGGTGGGGATGTAGAACTGGGTGCTCGAACCTCGATAACATATCTTTGTGTTTGCGCTTGATCCATTGGCTCTCTCTACTCTCTCTTACTTTGTGCCTTGCATTTATTTACATTGCTCATTCATATTTGCTTGGCTTGGTTGTGTGCATCACTTGTTGATAGCACTTGAGTGTAATTTGCATTAAGTTTTTAAATTCCGCATTTAGTTCATAGATTAGCATTGTCACCTATTCACCCCCCCCCTTAGGTGACTTTTCAAGCTTAACATCTCTTCCACATATAGATTCATATTGAGTGTATCTAGTAATGAGGAGCTTAACATCTCTTTTTTATGTGGTACACGTGTGTAGGGGGAGCTTCACATCTCCTCTTAAGCATTACATAATGTGTGTTATGTGAATTAGGGCTTAACATCCCTCTTTCATGTAATGCATATGTGTAGGGAAGCTAACTTAGCGTCTTCCTCTTCATGAATGTATGTAGCATATAACATTTATTGATCTTTGTTTACTTTTAATTGGTATCAAGATGCTTCATTGACATATTTTCAATTGATATCCTAATTGATTGTCACCCCTTATTGACCTTGTTTTGTTTTTAGACAAAAAGGGGAGAACATTATTTTTTTTTGGTTTGATTGACAAAAGGGGGAGAAAGATTTTTACCCCTCATTTATTGTTTTGATTGTTTACCCCTTTGTTGATGTTTGACAAAAAGGGGGAGAAAGATTTTTGGTTATATATGCATACTTATGTTTTTGCATATATTAAGTTTTAATGGTATCTAGAGCATCTAGTGTTTTTGTTAATGTTTTATTAATTTAATTGGTGTCTAGAGCTTCTAGAACATATTATGTGTTTTATGCATGTTGATGCATACATGTTTATGTACATTCATTGCATATTTTTTTGTTTATTTGTTTATGCATGAGTTAAGGGGGAGCTTCTTTGAAGCTTAACTTTAATCCATGCATATATAACTTCATGAGTTTTGTCATCATCAAAAAGGGGGAGATTGTTGGCCCAAAGGCCTTTCACCATAGTTTTGATGATGATTAACTCATGTAGTTATGTTTACTAATATTCTTGTGATTTTAAGTTTCAGATCATTAGAAAGATATTAGTTGATGATTAGCTTCAACAAAGGTGTTTAGAAGCTTTTCATGGTGATTCCAGGGCCAAAGCTTCAAGATCATACCTTGCCTAGCTCATGGATCACGGAGTTTGGACCAAGTCGCCTTGAAGATGAAGATCGTCAAGAAGACTTAGGTATCCTAGTTTAGTTAATGTGTTTAGATCCAATTTGTAAAGCTTAGTATAGTTGATATGCTCAAGTGCACAACACACACGTTTTCATGTTTGGAATTGGTTTTCATGAATGTTTGATCAAAACAAGTTTACATGATTTTTATGTATATTAGATGTGTTCAATATACATACATGCTTCATATCTTAAACAAACTTATTTTGACTATCCTATTCATGTGTTGAAAAATCTAAGTTTGATAAAATACAAGTGTTGGTTTGATAAATTTGCAAGACTCAAAAATGAATTGATATGATTGATATATGTCTTGAAATTTTTATCACAAGTTTGTGTTTCAATATAAATGTTTAAAACAAGTTTGTGGATTTTTAGAAGACTTAAAAGATTTTTCAAAATATTTTTAAAACTGTTTTTCTGACCCAGTTTTCTGTTCCAGGTTTCAACCAGTCGACTAGTCAACTGACATAGTCGATTGGGGTGAAGTTGGTCGACCGGTCTAGTCGACCGACGTGCACAGATTGTGCACGTTTGGCAGACACTGGACGGTCGACCGCCAGGGTCGACCGGTTCTGAGAGCAGTGCTCTCTGTTTGTTTGGGTCGACCGTGCCGGTCGACCGTGTTTGCCCAACGGTCACATTTCTGACCGTTGGTGGTCGACCGGGCCGGTCGACCGTTAGCCTGTCAGGCTGCCACATCAGCCTAACGGCTAGTTTTCTGTTTGGCTATAAATACCCCAACTCTTGGGGGTTTTAGCTAAGATTTTTAAGAGCAAAAATTTCTATCTTTCTGAAGTGTTTTTACAAGTTTTCAAAAGAGTTTTTGTGCTAAAAAGATTTCATCTTTATTGTTTCGGGTTTTTGGAAAATCATAGAAAACTAGGTTTTTGGGATATTGATTTGGTCTTTTATTTCTATCATCTACAAGAGATTTCTCAAGTAGTTTTTCTTTGTTGCTTGTTTTCAAAAACACCTTGATTCCACACTTGAGCTATCACCTATCCTATTCTATTAGGATCTTTTGTTTTCTGGAAAAAAGAGAAAAGAAAGAGAGATTGTTTGTGGTTGAAAGAAACCACTTGTTGAACACCCTTGTTCTTTTTGTATCCCTCTTTGGTAGAGGTGATCGGGTGATTGGTTGCTCCCTCTTGTGAGAGGTAGAGATTTGTTGTAACCCTCTTCGGTAGAGGCGTTGGTTGTTGTTTGGCTACAGGCCTACCCCTCGGTTGTGAGGCGGTGTTTGAGAGAGGAGTTCCTTGTGTTGTAACAAATCCTTCTCGGTGAAGGTTCCCTCGGTGGGAGTCCTCGGTGGACGTTATAGTGGATTGGAAATCCTACACGGTGGTGTAGGCGGGGATGTAGAGCAGGTGCTCGAACCTCGAAACATATCTTTGTGTTTGCGTTTGATCCACTTGTCTCTAAACTCTCTCTCTCTTTATATTGTGCATAACATCATTCATAACATCATATCATATTTGCTTGTGTTGAGCATAATTCATATTGCCATATCATATCTATTTGCTTGTGTTGAGCATAATTCATATTGCCATATCATATCTATTTGCTTGTGTTGTCCTTGCATTGATTCATATTGCTTATTCATCATTATATGCTTGGCTTGATTGTTGTGTGCCTCACTTATACTTAACCACAAGAGCTTCACATAGCACCTCAACCCATTCAAGGGGAATCAAGAGGAGTTAGTCCAGAGTCCTTCACGGGGAATTCGGCTACACTTGTTGGTTGTATTAAGTGTGATTGCAAAATTTGCATTAGCTTCCGCATTTAGCGCATTTAGTTCACTAGATTAGCACGTACACCTATTCACCCCCCTCTAGGTGTGCTTTCATGGTCATGATCACAATCCTCATAAAAATGTCATGTTTTTGAGTCTTTATAAGATTGCGATCATGATCGCAGTTTTCTTTATTAGGACTGGGACTATAATCGCAGTATTGACAAAAATGTCTTATATTTGAGACTATGAGGACTACGACTATCATCGCAGTTCTAAAAGACAAAATGTCCTATTTTTTAAGTTTTTATAAGGACCGCGATCATGGTCACTGTCCTCACAAAATGCTTTATTTTTGAGTCAGTTCTCGTAGATAACTACGATCATTTGCCGCAATCCTCATATTAGCATCGCATCATCAGCAGATTCCGGACTACTAACCTCGAATAATCACTAAGCTTTTCAAATCTAAACACAAATAAAACTCATCGGAGCACGAACAAACGAGATATGCAAAAGGTCGATCCAAAAAAATTTCAGAGGTGATTCCAGGAGGCGGTTTCTCGCCCTCTTCCAACCCCCACGGCGTCCTGACCGCGCAGGTCGACCTATGAATAACTCTGTGTCAGAGCCAAGGTTGAGGGGAGAGCAACGTCGGAGTGATGAGGAAAATTAAAAGAAGAACTAAAAATATATAAAGAAGTGGTTTGGAGAAATAGTTTATGCTGATATGGCTGAGGCTATGGCGAACAAAACTACGAAGCTAAGTTTTTCTTAATTATGAAGCGAAGTAGGCGGTTATAGCAAAAATTTCCAAAATATTAATAATTTTAATATGTTATTTATAATAATATTAATAAAATATTAGTATAATTAGTAAATATTAATAAAATGTTAAATAAAATAATTGTAAGATTTTAAGAAAATTTAAAGCACGCTAATAAAATTTTAAGAATACTATAAAATATAAATATTAATAAAATATTAATATAATATTATAATACTATAAAGTATTATTATAATATTTTAAAATATAATTATAATACTAATGTAATACTATAAATTATAAAAATTAATAAAATAAAATATTATTATGATACGAATATAAAATATTATGTTAATAAAATATTAATGTAATAATAAGGTATATTATAATATTAATAAAGTAATTATTTAAATTAAAAATAATAAAATTAAAATATAGCAATTTTATATTAAAACCTAATTTGTTATATTACAAAAATATTGAGAAATTTGGTATAAATAGTAATAATACTAATAAAATATTAATAAATATCTAAAATACTAATAATTTTATATTAAAACATAATTTTGTTATATTACTAAAATATTGAGAAATTTGGTATAAATAGTAATAATACTAATAAAATATTAATAAAATATCTAAAATACTAATAAATATGAATAAAATATTAAAATATTAATAAATTAATAAACTTAAAAATAATAAATTATTAATTAAATTATTAAATTTATTTTAAATTATTTAACAAAATTAAATAATCTATGTTTTGCAAATTGAGGTGGGTTTTACAACCCACTTGCAAATGGGATGTGAGGCCCACGTGATTTTCCAAATTGCAAGCTTGGCCTAACAAGGAAAATTGGTAAAGTTGCAAAAAAATTATCAATTGCAATTTTCACAAGACTCGTAACTAGTCAGTCTTCTTATCCGTGTAGTAATATGAGGGCTCAAATATTTTTGTGCAAACTAAGATCAGGTGATGCATGAGCTATGCTCCAATAGGACTAGGCTTAAATTCGACCCGCTAAATAAAAAGAATGTTTCACAAGTTTAGAGTTTAGTGGTAAAAGACAGTCTTCTGCTCTATGATATTAAAAGTTTAAAAGTTATTATTAAGATCTTCAACTACTTGAATATCACACCTCCAACATAACACATCTTATAGTGTCATATGAACTCATTCAATTTAAGAGAATATGTGTGCGTGTGTGTGAATCATATGATTGCTATCAGATTCAAAATCTGACCCGTTTGTACTATTCTATATCTAAATGTCTTAAGAAACTATGGTGGGAATTTTCCGCCACAGACGATTGGACGCTCCTGGTTGATTCTGACAAAAACACATAAGAGGAAAGAACGTCTTTCAAGTCTGGAGCATTGATGCGGTGCCGATCGAAGACCTTCAAGCGTAAGAATAAGTATCATTGTTGAGAAAAACAGAAAATACTTGTGTGTGATGTTTTCAGTAGTAATCAGAAGCGAACCCCCTTCTCGATGAAGTAGATGTATAAATATCTGACTAGCTATTAATATACATTGGGTATTTTAGATCTCAGCAACTGCCGATCGGTACGTTGTGATTTCCTTGTAATCGTCCAGATCACGCCGCTTAATTAAAAGAATTATCATGCAGAGATATCTGTCACTGTTTATAACAACCCGCATTGAAGGAGGGGCGTTATAACATTAGAATGTGGAGATAATTTTACAGCATAGCTGGATCCGCAAATCGCGGGGATCGTGCCATCCAACTGTAAGAAGCGTAGAAGTAGTGATCTGCGCAGTGATCGGTCACTGATATTGCATATTATTGTCATATTCCCATATTATAATATAATAAACTCTGCTTTTTAATATTATTTTTGTTTAAACAATGTGCAGGACTTTACTAATGAAAAAAAAGAGAAAACAAGGACAAAAGCTCACAATAATTCAGATTAAATCAAAATCAAGGATTGAGACAGAAGATTTAAGAGAATAAGCACAGATTGGAGCAAATCAGAGAAGATAATACTAAATGAAAACCAGTTAAATTAAGATTTCTATAAATCATTTAGTTAGCTGAATATCAACGGAGATATCGCCAAATCCATACTCAGAACTGAAATCTAATTGAAGATAAAAATGAATAAAGAATCAATGGACCATGGCTCCTCGGATCTAGCCCTGTGGCCAGATCCTGGCCGCAAAAATGTGGCCAAAAGTCGCGTTTTCGCGGCTAGTTAGTTTCTGTTGGGAGAGCATTTGCTCCCCCTATTTTCGTACACTTTACTCTTCTTCATTTGGCTTATAAATACCCGTATTTCCGAAGGCGTAAGGGCACCACTCCATGAGAGAATTAGAATAAGGATTTTTTTATGTTTTTCTTTTATCTTTTAATGTAATTTTCATTTCTTTGTAAATTAGGGTTAGACTGAGATTCACGTTAAAAGAGAGAGGATTGTACTGAGAAATGATACCAATGTAATATTCTTTCCTTTCTTTTATTGTTTTTCAATTTAAATCAAAGTTTACTTTTTATTTTTTATTTACCTTCCTTGCTTGATTGTAATCCAAATGAATCTGATAGCCTTGATTATATCTTGTCCTTGCAAGTGCCACTGATGGCTTATAGCGATGAACATTTGTTTCTAATAGTTAGTATTCTTTTCTGTTTTTTTTCCTACTTGCACTTTCATTTAATAGATCAATAGGAATTGGGAAGATCCTATATGTCATGCTATGATCACCTTCAAATCAAGGTAAGTCATCGATAAAAATTAGAGGTAAAGCAAGCTTCAAGGAGATAAGTAAGTATTTTTTTAGTTCTTCCTTTCTTTATTTCTTAGGTTAGAAACAAGTTTTAATACACATTCTCTTTTTTCTTTTTCTTAACTTAGTTTTTCCTTTCTTTTGAACAACACCTTTCCATCTTCTTCTTCTAACTCTTAACAATTTTATTTCTTTTCTAAAAAACTAAGAAAAAATCATTTAACTAGTTAATAGTAACTTAAAAAAAAAACTTACTAAAAGCTTTTATCTCAGCCCCTTCTTGTGGATTACGACCCACATAGCCACTTACTATAGCAGTAGCATTGAGCAACCTAGCACTATCTATTATCAATTCCTAAACTTTTATTTTCTATGGGCAGGTTCAACTCAATCAAAATTTTGGCACTATTGCCGGGGAGAAACAGTAAGTTTCATTTTAAATTTACTTGACGTTTAATTTTCTTCTCTATTTTTGTGTGCAGAGACTCATTTCAGAAAACTGACAGTTGTAGAAAAAACCCTGGCTACCCTGTGCCTTTGTAAAGAAAGCAGAGCACTGGGATGTACAGTTCTGCCACAGAACACGGCAAGAGCAGTGTTTGCGTGACAGTTCTATAGGATTACTGATCCCACTTTCTTGCAGGGTGATTGAAATTCAATGTTCTATATTCTGTAATTTTTAGTTTCTCTGTTTGACATATTATGCACATTGTTCTAACCCCAACAATAACTGTTTTGTAAATCTTAAAAAACAGTTAGATTTTGCATTTAGGCATTTGTTTAATTTGTTTACATTTTTTTATTTCTGTTGAAGAGTGCTGGAGAAAAAGTATGTGTGCATTGCATGTAGCTTAGGAAATAAATTTGAGTGATACATATTGCTTAAGTGTATTTATTTTTGCTATATGCACACGTGCACTAAAAATGATTAAGGGCATATCCTTAAACAAGATAAGGTGGAAAGTCATTACCCTCTCTTAACCCGAAAAACATCTCCTCACCCACTAACCTTAGTCTAACTAAAACTGAGTAGACATTGGTCCCAGGGACATCTCGGACTCAATAGAAGATTGGCCTAAGGAGGAAGTGAAAGTACACCTAGAGGAGGGGAATAGGTATAAGACTAATCTAATGCCAAATGATGCGGAATTAAAAACTAAATGCAACACGCTTAGTGTAACTAGAGAGTGTAGCTGAATTCCCGGTGAAGGGCTCTGGACTATCTCCTCTAAATTCTCTAAATAAGAGTTGAGGTGCTATATGAAGCTCTCTTGGTTAAACACAAGTATGGGCACACAATCAAACCAAGCATATATATGATATGAACAATATGAACAATGCACAATATAAGAGAGAGAGAGAGAGAGAGAGAGAGAGTTAGAGAAAGTGGACCAAACGTAAAACACAAGGATATGTTTCGAGGTTCGAGCACACAGCTCTACGTCCTCGCCTTCACACACAAGGATTTTCACTAACTCGTCTACACAGGACTTCCCACACAGGGAACCTCCACTGAGAATTTGAGAAAATACAATTTGAGAGTACACAACTCCTCTCTCAACCAAATACAACCTCTCACTAGAGGCAAGGCACTAAGCCAAACAACTATCAACCTCACACTTGAGGGATAAGGCACTTAACCACACAACCATAATCACCTCTATACTTAGAGGGATACAAACATCACTTTCACAATCACCTCTCACTAGAGGGATATCAATACAATCACCTCTCACTAGAGGGATATCATAAAGTATGGAAGGTTTACAACTTGATGGTATCAACAACCACAAACTAATTTTCCTACAAAATAGATCCTAATAGATAGGATAGATAGATAGCTCAAGTGTGAGAAAAACAAAGAGTTTGAAAACTAAAATCACAAAGAAAAACTCTTGGAAAAAACTTCTAGAATAGTTGAAGATCAAAAACCAATCCCAAAGACTTCTCCTTTTCTTGATTTTTCCAATCCTTTAAAAACAAATAAAGATAAAATCTTTTGACTCACTCTTTTAAAACTTATATTTTTAACACTAGAAAGAATGATAATTTTGCTCTTGAAAAACTTAAAGAAACCAGCTCAAATGAGTGGGTATATATAGCCCCATAAAATTTCTGCCCGTCGGCAGCAGGAAAGGGCAGTTTTGCCCTTCCGGTCGACCGCCCGGTTGACCGGCCAACGGTCAGATTTCTAACCGTTGTGCCTCGGTCGACCGGGACTAGATACAGAGAGTAGCAGCTCTCTGCCAGTCGACCGGGGCCATTTCCAGAGAGCAGAGCTCTGGACGGTCGACCGCCCAGTCGACCGGCCCACCAGCCCATGGCTGCATGCACGTCTGTGCACGTCGGTCGACCGGGACCGGTCGACCGACTTCTGCTACGGTCAATCGGTCCGGTCGACCGGCAGACAGCCGGTCCAACACTTATAGGGATTAAAAACTCGGGTTTTTATCTTCAATTAAGTCCATAAAATCACATAAATTTCACAAAAATCAGTTCTTATTAAATCTTTGAAATACATATATGTGTGACAAAAATTTAACACATATTTCAAACAATTTGAACCATTTTTATGAGATAGAAAATTTGCCTTAAACCAAAATCCGTATTTTCCAAAACTTAGATTTTTGAAATGAAAATCCGATTTTTTCAAAAACACATGTAACTACAAAAACATAATATTGAAACAACTTTTAAGCTTGTTGTATATAGATAGAATTCAATATACATGAAAGATATTATATCTATGTTTTTGACATGAAATCCAATATTGGTTAAACCGAAAAACCAAAGCCAATAAACTTAAAACAAGTGCGTGTATTGTGAACTTGAGCATATCAACACTATCTAATCTTTACAATTATCTAAAACTAAACTTAAATTAAACAAACCGATGTCTTCTTGTAGAACTCCGTCTCCAAATCGACTCGATCCAAACGTGATCCACCGAGCTTGACTCCAAATAAGTGCTAGATGTGAACTTGATGCTTGAGCTCTTGAATCACCATATGAAAGCTCCAAAATACCTTGTTGAAGCTAATCACCTACTAATTTCTTAATCAAATATCTGAAACTAAATATCACAAGATTATTAGTAAACTATAACTACATGAGTTAATCATCATCAAAACTAGAGTGAAGGACTCTGGGCCAATAATCTCCCCCTTTATGATGATGACAAAACTCATGAAGTTATATATGCATGGATTAAAATTAAGCTTCATAGAAGCTCCCCTTAACTCATGCATAACAATAAACAATAAAGATATGCAATGAATGCTCAATATAGATGTGCATAAACATGCATAAAATAACGAAATGAAACAAACATGATCATTGATACCAATGAAATAAACATGCTCTTGATACCAATTTTAAAATAAAAATGTTCTTAAAAAATTGTTGCTCTAGATACTAAATAAAAAGCTCTTGATACTAACAAAAGATGCTCTTGATACCAATGGTAAAAGATAACAAACAAATTTAAACAAATATGTATTAAACAAACATGCATATATCAAACTCCAAAATATCTCTCCCCCTTTTGTCAATTCATCAACAAAGGGTACAAACAATAAAGAACAAACAGGGCATAAATAATATTTTCTCCCTTTTTGCATAAAACAAATAATAAAGGTATATATGCTATATACATTCATGAAGAGGAGAGACGTGAAGATAACTCCCACTGCATACATGCATTTATATGAAAAGAGATGACTAAACCCTAATCACATAAAACATAATATGCAATGTATAAAAGGAGATGTGATACTCCTATTACACGTGTGTACTACATACTAAAGAAAGATTAATCACTTCAATATGACATATACTCAACATGAATCTATATATAGAGAAGATGTTAAGCTTCCCTTGCATATAAGCAATACAAATCAAAACATTATGATACCAATTGAAAAATATATCAATTTTGTATGGAAGGTATACATCGAAACATCATGATACCAATTATGATACCAATTAAAAAATAAACAAAACATTTTGAAGAAACCAACAAAAATTTTGATACAATTAAAAGAATAAAATATCAGAAAATCTTAATATCAATTGTAAAAATTTATACCAATAAAAATATTTTACACTTTTGATACCAACTGAAAAACATAAAACCAATCTTTTTGGTTAAACACTAAAATCATTTTGCAATAAAGATACCAAATAGAGAATAATATTAATTTAAGATTCTTGATACTAATATTGAAATGAAACATACCAATTGAAAATAATTTTCATTAGGAGCATAGGTAACCAAATGAAAACTAAGATATCATTTTTCAACATAAAGAGTGGGAGTAAGATACCGATTGTAAACAAAACATGAATTTTCCCCCCTTTATGAAATACTAATAAAACGATGCATAAACTTGTGTAAGATACCAATTGAAAAATAATGTCATTAAGGACTAAATCAAGCTTAGCATTTGTGCTCTAAGATATAAAGATATACTAAGCACAATCAAAACACATTATATATGTATGAAAATGTAAATACCAATCTAAATTGATATTGTTTGAAGTTGAAGCATACATATATAGAAATAAATATAAGTAGACAAAATCAATATCAATTGTGATACTAATTGAAAACACAATGAGAATCAAGTGTATAACTCATAAATACCTCCCTTTCATACACAAGTTTAAAAAGATTTTCAATTAGGCTCACAAGGCATGGTCGCCCATCCAACCGCCCTTTATAGGTAGTGCTTTTTAATAATAAGTTTGAAAATAATTTTAGCATAATTGAAAACTCTACCAAATGAAGAAAAACGCAACTAGTTTTATGATAATCTTGAAAACTAGTACGAATCCTCAAGTAAGGAATAAAACAATAACATATCTATCAAAACATAAAAATCACTCAACCAATGACACTCAAGTCTATATAGCACATATAATACTCATGAAAATAAAATCAAGAGAAAACACCAAATAATGTGAGTGTACAAGTTTTTGTGTGAAAGACATAGTCTTGAAAAATAGACAATTAAGGCTCAATGTGAAATTCAAAAAAATCATCAAAACTAAATCTACTTCAAGGATATGTACGTTTAGTCTAAACTAGAGGTATACATACATATCCAAACGCAATCGAGTCCATAAAAAAATATTGCATGAAAGGTAAAAGACTTAAGATTATACATGTATATTTAATAGTTTTGACAAAATTAACATATATATATGAAGCTAAAACATATCACCACGAAAAATATGTCCAAAAATGGGAATACAAGTTAAAAGCATGAATCATTAAAACTAGGCTATACTAGTACATCTAATAGGTACACAATGAGCAATCAAGCACAAACATATAATAATCAATTGTGGCTCACTAGTGTACAAGTATATACACAAATTTTAATAAAAATTACATCTAAACATGTAATCAAATTATGAAGCATAGAATAAAACATAAACTAATATGATCATTATATGATGCACATGTTTAGAGTTAGATATACACGATAGCTAAATAAAGTGAGAACACAAAAGTAATAATCCATATGAATATGGGTGTATCTCAAATACTATACATGTATGTCATAGGTCTAATTATCATGGCATTTAACATAATAATCAAAACATGTTAAAAATCAACAACATGAAAGTATGTAAATATAATGCGAGATAGAGATAGTTAACAAAACCGTTAGAGGTAATATGTAGATCTCTAAAACTAAGGTAGTTCTTCCACCAAACTCCCCTTGAAAGTGATGCATCCAAAATTGTCATCTTTAAGCTCGGAATGCATCCACCTCAAGGCACCAAACAACTCTCACGTCATGTGAGAGCTCACACCTACATCAAATAAAATAGGAGTGGTCTTTGGTACCCACACTCTTTTGGGTCCATGAGGGTTGCGCCTTTCCTAACCCAAACAATCTTATTTGCAAAATTAGAATCATTAATTCTATCAAAGCAAAATTTGCAAGGTGGCCCTTACGTCCACAATGTGTACAAGTGTACACATGAGTATACAAAGTGTTGTGTGTGTGAACGTGAAGAGCATGTGTATGTCGTGTTTGTGTGCATGCATATAAGGAATTTGTTTCTTGCGAAACATGGATTCCAAACGTGTGTGGTTCGAGCCACATGGCTCAAAGTGGAGCCCAACAATTAACATTCTCCTTCAAAATATTTATATCATTTCAATGTTAGAAAAAGAGGTAGTGCATGCAATAGAAACACTAGGATGTGAACCTATACTAGCATGGCAAACATGGGTATCTAAATCATTTTTCAAGAAATATTTTCTTTAGAAACCAAATCCAATCTTTTGAAATAGAAATAATTTTATTTTTCAAAGATTCATTTTCTTTCAACAAAACAAGTTTTGAAGTTAAAGTCTCATTTTTCTTCAAAAAATTTCATAATCATTTTATTTTTCAATATTTTATTTTCTTTAGAGCAAGTTCAAGTTAGGATTTCAATGAGTCACGTTCATTTGAAATCTCAATCTTCTCTTGCAAAGCCACATCAAGTTTTGAAACCAAATCCTCATTTTTCTTTATTAAGTTCAAAACTTTTCTTTTCAAAGTTTTATATTTCTAAAAATTTTTCACAGACAATGGAAAGTTCTTCATTTAATGCATCGACATCAATATATTATCACAAGAAGAACTAGCACTATCTAGTTGAGTATCCGAATGTACCTCAAGGGAGTCATTCCTTGGACTATGAAGCAACGTTGGTCGGACTCTTCTCACTAGATTCCTTCTCTACTTGGATAGCAATTGAAGCTTGGAGAGGTTAAGATGTTCCACACTGCAAAGGCGGAATCACATGAGAAACCATGTTAAATATTCTTTGCTAAGTGATTTTCTAAGTGCCTCTAGGGCTAGTGTATTGGCCTCTAAATTCTTACTATACTAAGGTAGGATCCTTGATAATGGTAAGGTACTTAAAACTATGGCTTTTAAATGCCAACTCATCATGACCTTCATATATCAATTTTGAGATATCAAACATGGGAGGGCTATCCATGAGTGCAAACTATATGTGTGCAAATGCAAATCTAGATTAGCTAACCAAGATCTCACTCCTAGGTGGTAAAAACTAATATCAGGAGCGTAGGCTCTGATACCAATTGAAAGTACACCTAGAGGGGGTTGAATAGTTGTAAGGATAATCTAATGTCAAATGATGCGGAATTAAAAACTAAATGCAACACACTTAGTGTAACCAGAGAGTGTAGCCGAATTTCCAGTGAAGGGCTCTGGACTATCTCCTCTAAATTCCTCTAAATAAGAGTGAGGTGCTATATGAAACTCTCTTGGTTAAATACAAGTATGGGCACACAATCAAACCAAGCATGTATATGATATGAACAATATGAACAATGCACAATGTAAGAGAGAGTTAGAGAAAGTGGATCAAACGCAAACACACGGATATGTTTCGAGGTTCGAGCACACAGCTCTACGTCCCGCCTTCACACAGAAGGATTTCCACTAACTTGTCCACACAGGACTTCCCCACAGGGAACCTCCACTTAGGATTTGAAGAAAATACAATTTGGGAGTACATAACTCCTCTCTCAACCAAATACAACCTCTCATTAGAGGCAAGACACTAAGCCAAACAACTATCAACCTCACACTTGAGGGATAAGGACTTAGCCACACAACCACAATCACCTCTACACTTAGAGGGATAAAAACACCACTTTCATAATCACCTCTCACTAGAAGGATATCAATATAATCACCTCTCACTAGAGGGATATCACAAAGTATGGAAGGTTTACAACTTGGTGGTATCAACAACCACAAACTAATTTTCCACAAAAATAGATCCTAATAGATAGGATAGATAGATAGCTCAAGTGCGAGAAAAACAAAGAGTTTGAAAATCAAAATCACAAAGAAAAACTCTGGGAAAGACTTCTAGAATAGTTGAAGATCAAAA